>JAUIMM010000863.1:2457500-2760236 GCA_031769625.1 Taudactylus pleione | reverse complement strand
TGCCCTCTCCCCATATGCATCACTCACTCTTTGCCCTCTTCCCATATGCATTACTCACTCTCTGCCCTCTCCCCATATGCATCACTCACTCTCTGCCCTCTCCCCATATGCATCACTCACTCTCTGCACTCTTCCCATATGCATCACTCACACTCTGCCCTCTCCCCATATGCATCACTCACTCTCTGCGCTCTTCTCATATGCATCACTCACTCTCTGCCCACTTTGTCATATGCATCACTTACTCTCTGCCCTCTCCCATTATGCATCACTCACTCTCTGTCCTCTCCCCCTATGCATCCCTCACTCTCTGTCCTCTTCTCCCATATGCATCACTCACTCTCTGCCCTCTCTCCATATGCATCATCACTCTCTGCCCTCTCCCCATATGCATCACTCACTCTCTGCCCTCTTCCCATATGCATCACTCACTCTCTGCCCTCTTCTCATATGCATCACTCACTCTCTGCCCACTTTGTCATATGCATCACTTACTCTCTGCCCTCTCCCATTATGCATCACTCACTCTCTGTCCTCACCCCATATGCATCCCTCACTCTCTGTCCTCTTCTCCCATATGCATCACTCACTCTCTGCCCTCTCCCCATATGCATCACTCATTCACTGCCCTCTTTGTCAAATGCATCACTCACTCTCTGCCCTCTTTGTCATATGCATCACACACTCTCTGCCCTCTTTGTCATATGCATCACTCACTCTCTGCCCTCTTCGCCATATGCATCCCTCACTCTCTGCCCTCTCCCCATATGCATCACTAACCCTTGCCTCTCCCCATATGCATCAATCACTCTTTGCCCTCTTCCCATATGCATCACTCACTCTCTGCCCTCTCCCCATATGCATTGCTCACTCTCTGCCCTCTTTGACATAAGCATCACTCACTCTCTGCCTTCTCCCCATATGCATCACTCACTCTCTGCCCTCTTCCCCCATATGCATCCTTCACTCTCTGCCCTCTCCCCTTATGCATTACTCACTCTCTGCCCTCTCCCCATATGCATCCCTCACTCTCTGCCCTCTCCCCATATGCATCACTCACACTCTGCCCTCTCCCCTTATGCATCACTCACTCTTTGCCCTCTTCCCCATATGCATCACTCACACTCTGCCCTCTCCCCATATGCCTCGCTCACACTCTGCCCTCTGCCCATATGCTTCACTCACTCTCTGCCCTCTCCCCATATGCATCACTCACTCTCTGCCCTCTCCCCATATGCATCCCTCACACTCTGCCCTCTCATCATATGCATCCCTCACACTCTGCCCTCTGCCCATATGCATCACTCAATCTCTGCCCTCTCCCCATATGCATCACTCACTCTTTGCCCTCTTCCCATATGCATTACTCACTCTCTGCCCTCTCCCCATATGCATCACTCACTCTCTGCCCTCTCCCCATATGCATCACTCACTCTCTGCACTCTTCCCATATGCATCACTCACTCTCTGCCCTCTCCCCATATGCATCACTCACACCCTGCCCTCTCCCCATATGCATCACTCACTCTCTGCCCTCTCCCCATATGCAACACGCACTCTCTGCCCTCTCCCCATATGCATCACTCACTCTCTGCCCTCTTCCCATATGCATCACTCACTCTCTGCCCTCTTCTCATATGCATCACTCACTCTCTGCCCACTTTGTCATATGCATCACTTACTCTCTGCCCTCTCCCATTATGCATCACTCACTCTCTGTCCTCTCCCATATGCATCCCTCACTCTCTGTCCTCTTCTCCCATATGCATCCCTCACTCTCTGCCCTCTCCCCATATGCATCCCTCACTCTCTGCCCACTTTGTCATATGCATCCCTCACTCTCTGCCCCCTTCCCATTTGCATCCCTCACTCTCTGTCCTCTCCCATATGCATCACTCTCTCTCTGTCCTCTTCCCCCATATGCATCACTCACTCTCTGTACTCTCCCCATATGCATCACTCACTCTCTGCCCTCTCCCAATATGCATCACTCACTCTCTGTCGTCTCCCCATATGCATCCCTCACTCTCTGCCTTCTTCCCCATATGCATCCCTCACTCTCTGTCCTCTTCCCATATGCATCACTCACTCTCTGCCCCTTCCCCATTTGCATCACTCACACTCTGCACTCTCCTCATATGCTTCACCTCACTCTCTGCACTCTTTGTCATATGCATCCCTCACTCTCTGCCCCTTCTCATTTGCATCCCTCACTCTCTTTCCTCTTCCCATATGCATCACTCACTCTCTGCCCCTCTCCTCATATGCAACATTCACTCTCTGCCCCTCTTCCCCATATGCATCACTCACTCCCTGCCCTCTTCCCCATATGCATCACTCACTCTCTGCGCTCTCCCCATATGCATCACTCACTCTCTGCCCTCTTTGTCATATGCATCACTCACTCTCTGTCCTCTCCCCATATACATCCCTCACTCTCTGTCCTCTTCCCATATGCATCACTCACTCTCTGCCCTCTTCCCATATGCATCACTCACTCTCTGCCCTCTTCCCCAAATGCATCACTCACTCTCTGCCCTCTTCCCCATATGCATCAGTCACTCTCTGCCCTCTTTGTCATATGCATCACTCACTCTCTGTCCTCTCCCCATATACATCCCTCACTCTCTGTCCTCTTCCCATATGCATCACTCACTCTCTGCCCTCTCCCCATATGCATCACTCTCTCTCTGCCCTCTTCCCCATATGCATCACTCACTCTCTGCCCTCTCCCCATATGCATCAGTCACTCTCTGCCCTCTCCCTATAAGCATCACTCACTCTCTGCCCTCTCCCCATATGCATCACTCACTCTCTGCCCTCTTTGTTATATGCATCACTCACTCTCTGCCCTCTCCCCATATGCATCCCTCACTCCCTGTCCTCTTCCCATATGCATCACTCACTCTCTGCCCTCTCCCCATATGCATCACTCACTCTCTGTCCTCTTCCCCCATATGCATCACTCACCTCTCTGCCCTCTCCCCATATGCATCACACACTCTCTGCCCTCTTCCCCATATGCATCACTCACTCTCTACCCTCTACCCATATCCATCCCTCACTCTCTGCCCTCTCCCCATATGCATCACTCACTCTCTGCCCTCTCCCCATATGTATCACTCACTCTCTGCCCTCTTCCCTTATGCATCACTCACTCTCTGCACTCTTTGTCATATGCATCACTCACTCTCTGCCCTCTCCCCATATGCATCCCTCACACTCTGCCCTCTTCCCATATGCATCACTCACTCTCTTCCCTCTCCCCATATGCATCACTCACTCTCTGTCCTCTTCCCATATGCATCACTCACTCTCTGCCCTCTTTGTCATATGCATCACTCACTCTCTGCCCTCTTCCCCATATGCATCACTCACTCTCTGCCCTCTCCCCATATGCATCAGTCACTCTCTGCCCTCTCCCCATATGCATCACTCACTCTCTGCCTCCTTCCCATATGCATCACTCACTCTCTGCCCTCTTTGTCATATGCATCACTCACTCTCTACCCCTCTCCCCATTTGCATCCCTCACTCTCTGTCCTCTTCCCATATGCATCACTCACTCTCTGCCCTCTCCCCATATGCATCACTCACTCTCTGCCCTCTTCCCCCATATGCATCAGTCACTCTCTGCCCTCATTGTCATATGCATCACTCATTCTCAGTCCTCTACCCATATACATCCCTCACTCTCTGTCCTCTTCCCATATGCATCACTCACTCTCTGCCCTCTCCCCATATGCATCACTAACTCTCTGCCCTCTTCCCCATATGCATCACTCACTCTCTGCCCTCTCCTCATATGCATCAGTCTCTCTCTGCCCTCTCCCCATATGCATCACTCACTCTCTGCCCTCTCCCCATATGCATCACTCACTCTCAGCCCTCTTTGTTATATGCATCACTCACTCTCTGCCCTCTCCCCATATGCATCCCTCACTCTCTGTCCTCTTCCCATATGCATCACTCACACTCTGCCCTCTCCCCATATGCATAACTCACTCTCTGTCCTCTTCCCCCATATGCATTACTCACTCTCTGCCCTCTCCCCATATGCATCACTCACTCTCTGCCCTCTTCCCCATATGCATCACTCACTCTCTACCCTCTACCCATATCCATCCCTCACTCTCTGCCCTCTCCCCATATGCATCCCTCACTCTCTGCCTTCTTCCCCATATGCATCCCTCACTCTCTGTCCTCTTCCCATATGCATCACTCACTCTGTGCCCTCTCCCCATTTGCATCACTCACACTCTGCACTCTCCTCATATGCTTCACTCACTCTCTGCACTCTTTGTCATATGCATCCCTCACTCTCTGCCCCTTCTCATTTGCATCCCTCACTCTCTTTCCTCTCCCCATATGCATCACTCACTCTCTGCCCTCTCCTCATATGCAACATTCACTCTCTGCCCTCTTCCCCATATGCATCACTCACTCCCTGCCCTCTTCCCCATATGCATCACTCACTCTCTGCGCTCTCCCCATATGCATCACTCACTCTCTGCCCTCTTTGTCATATGCATCACTCACTCTCTGTCCTCTCCCCATATACATCCCTCACTCTCTGTCCTCTTCCCATATGCATCACTCACTCTCTGCCCTCTTCCCATATGCATCACTCACTCTCTGCCCTCTTCCCCAAATGCATCACTCACTCTCTGCCCTCTTCCCCATATGCATCAGTCACTCTCTGCCCTCTTTGTCATATGCATCACTCACTCTCTGTCCTCTCCCCATATACATCCCTCACTCTCTGTCCTCTTCCCATATGCATCACTCACTCTCTGCCCTCTCCCCATATGCATCACTCTCTCTCTGCCCTCTTCCCCATATGCATCACTCACTCTCTGCCCTCTCCCCATATGCATCAGTCACTCTCTGCCCTCTCCCCATAAGCATCACTCACTCTCTGCCCTCTCCCCATATGCATCACTCACTCTCTGCCCTCTTTGTTATATGCATCACTCACTCTCTGCCCTCTCCCCATATGCATCCCTCACTCTCTGTCCTCTTCCCATATGCATCACTCACTCTCTGCCCTCTCCCCATATGCATCACTCACTCTCTGTCCTCTTCCCCCATATGCATCACTCACTCTCTGCCCTCTCCCCATATGCATCACACACTCTCTGCCCTCTTCCCCATATGCATCACTCACTCTCTACCCTCTACCCATATCCATCCCTCACTCTCTGCCCTCTCCCCATATGCATCACTCACTCTCTGCCCTCTCCCCATATGTATCACTCACTCTCTGCCCTCTTCCCTTATGCATCACTCACTCTCTGCACTCTTTGTCATATGCATCACTCACTCTCTGCCCTCTCCCCATATGCATCCCTCACACTCTGCCCTCTTCCCATATGCATCACTCACTCTCTTCCCTCTCCCCATATGCATCACTCACTCTCTGTCCTCTTCCCATATGCATCACTCACTCTCTGCCCTCTTTGTCATATGCATCACTCACTCTCTTCCCTCTCCCCATATGCATCACTCACTCTCTGCCCTCTTCCCCATATGCATCACTCACTCTCTGCCCTCTCCCCATATGCATCAGTCACTCTCTGCCCTCTCCCCATATGCATCACTCACTCTCTGCCCTCTTCCCATATGCATCACTCACTCTCTGCCCTCTTTGTCATATGCATCACTCACTCTCTACCCTCTCCCCATTTGCATCCCTCACTCTCTGTCCTCTTCCCATATGCATCACTCACTCTCTGCCCTCTCCCCATATGCATCACTCACTCTCTGCCCTCTTCCCCATATGCATCACTCACTCTCTGCCCTCATTGTCATATGCATCACTCATTCTCAGTCCTCTACCCATATACATCCCTCACTCTCTGTCCTCTTCCCATATGCATCACTCACTCTCTGCCCTCTCCCCATATGCATCACTCACTCTCTGCCCTCTTCCCCATATGCATCACTCACTCTCTGCCCTCTCCCCATATGCATCAGTCTCTCTCTGCCCTCTCCCCATATGCATCACTCACTCTCTGCCCTCTCCCCATATGCATCACTCACTCTCAGCCCTCTTTGTTATATGCATCACTCACTCTCTGCCCTCTCCCCATATGCATCCCTCACTCTCTGTCCTCTTCCCATATGCATCACTCACACTCTGCCCTCTTCCATATGCATAACTCACTCTCTGTCCTCTTCCCCCATATGCATTACTCACTCTCTGCCCTCTCCCCATATGCATCACTCACTCTCTGCCCTCTTCCCCATATGCATCACTCACTCTCTACCCTCTACCCATATCCATCCCTCACTCTCTGCCCTCTCCCCATATGCATCACTCACTCTCTGCCCTCTTTGTCATATGCATCACTCACTCTCTGCCCTCTCCCCATATGCATCCCTCACTCTCTGTCCTCTTCCCATATGCATCACTCACTCTCTGCCCTCTCCCCATATGCATCACTCACTCTCTGCCCTCTTTGTCAAATGCATCACTCACTCTCTGCCCTCTTTGTCATATGCATCACACACTCTCTGCCCTCTTTGTCATATGCATCACTCACTCTCTGCCCTCTTTGCCATATGCATCCCTCACTCTCTGCCCTCTCCCCATATGCATCACTAACCCTTGCCTCTCCCCATATGCATCAATCACTTTTTGCCCTCTTCCCATATGCATTGCTCACGCTCTGCCCTCTTTGTCATATGCATCACTCACTCTCTGCCCTCTCCCCATATGCATCACTCACTCTCTGCCCTCTTCCCCCATATGCATCCTTCACTCTCTGCCCTCTCCCCATATGCATTACTCACTCTCTGCCCTCTCCCCATATGCATCCCTCACTCTCTGCCCTCTCCCCATATGCATCACTCACACTCTGCCCTCTCCCCTTATGCATCACTCACTCTTTGCCCTCTTCCCCATATGCATCACTCACACTCTGCCCTCTCCCCATATGCCTCGCTCACACTCTGCCCTCTGCCCATATGCATCGCTCACTCTCTGCCCTCTCCCCATATGCATCACTCACTCTCTGCCCTCTCCCCATATGCATCCCTCACACTCTGCCCTCTCACCATATGCATCCCTCACACTCTGCCCTCTGCCCATATGCATCACTCACTCTCTGCCCTCTCCCCATATGCATCACTCACTCTTTGCCCTCTTCCCATATGCATTACTCACTCTCTGCCCTCTCCCCATATGCATCACTCACTCTCTGCCCTCTCCCCATATGCATCACTCACTCTTTGCCCTCTTCCCATATGCATTACTCACTCTCTGCCCTCTCCCCATATGCATCACTCACTCTCTGCCCTCTCCCCATATGCATCACTCACTCTCTGCACTCTTCTCATATGCATCACTCACTCTCTGCCCTCTCCCCATATGCATCACTCACACTCTGCCCTCTCCCCATATGCATCACTCACTCTCTGCGCTCTTCTCATATGCATCACTCACTCTCTGCCCACTTTGTCATATGCATCACTTACTCTCTGCCCTCTCCCATTATGCATCACTCACTCTCTGTCCTCTCCCCCTATGCATCCCTCACTCTCTGTACTCTTCTCCCATATGCATCACTCACTCTCTGCCCTCTCCCCATATGCATCATCACTCTCTGCCCTCTCCCCATATGCATCACTCACTCTCTGCCCTCTTCCCATATGCATCACTCACTCTCTGCCCTCTTCTCATATGCATCACTCACTCTCTGCCCACTTTGTCATATGCATCACTTACTCTCTGCCCTCTCCCATTATGCATCACTCACTCTCTGTCCTCACCCCATATGCATCCCTCACTCTCTGTCCTCTTCTCCCATATGCATCACTCACTCTCTGCCCTCTCCCCATATGCATCACTCACTCACTGCCCTCTTTGTCAAATGCATCACTCACTCTCTGCCCTCTTTGTCATATGCATCACACACTCTCTGCCCTCTTTGTCATATGCATCACTCACTCTCTGCCCTCTTCGCCATATGCATCCCTCACTCTCTGCCCTCTCCCCATATGCATCACTAACCCTTGCCTCTCCCCATATGCATCAATCACTCTTTGCCCTCTTCCCCATATGCATCACTCACTCTCTGCCCTCTCCCCATATGCATTGCTCACTCTCTGCCCTCTTTGTCATAAGCATCACTCACTCTCTGCCTTCTCCCCATATGCATCACTCACTCTCTGCCCTCTTCCCCCATATGCATCCTTCACTCTCTGCCCTCTCCCCTTATGCATTACTCACTCTCTGCCCTCTCCCCATATGCATCCCTCACTCTCTGCCCTCTCCCCATATGCATCACTCACACTCTGCCCTCTCCCCTTATGCATCACTCACTCTTTGCCCTCTTCCCCATATGCATCACTCACACTCTGCCCTCTCCCCATATGCCTCGCTCACACTCTGCCCTCTGCCCATATGCATCACTCACTCTCTGCCCTCTCCCCATATGCATCACTCACTCTCTGCCCTCTCCCCATATGCATCCCTCACACTCTGCCCTCTCACCATATGCATCCCTCACACTCTGCCCTCTGCCCATATGCATCACTCAATCTCTGCCCTCTCCCCATATGCATCACTCACTCTTTGCCCTCTTCCCATATGCATTACTCACTCTCTGCCCTCTCCCCATATGCATCACTCACTCTCTGCCCTCTCCCCATATGCATCACTCACTCTCTGCACTCTTCCCATATGCATCACTCACTCTCTGCCCTCTCCCCATATGCATCACTCACACCCTGCCCTCTCCCCATATGCATCACTCACTCTCTGCCCTCTCCCCATATGCAACACGCACTCTCTGCCCTCTCCCCATATGCATCACTCACTCTCTGCCCTCTTCCCATATGCATCACTCACTCTCTGCCCTCTTCTCATATGCATCACTCACTCTCTGCCCACTTTGTCATATGCATCACTTACTCTCTGCCCTCTCCCATTATGCATCACTCACTCTCTGTCCTCTCCCCATATGCATCCCTCACTCTCTGTCCTCTTCTCCCATATGCATCCCTCACTCTCTGCCCTCTCCCCATATGCATCCCTCACTCTCTGCCCACTTTGTCATATGCATCCCTCACTCTCTGCCCCCTTCCCATTTGCATCCCTCACTCTCTGTCCTCTCCCATATGCATCACTCTCTGTCCTCTTCCCCCATATGCATCACTCACTCTCTGTACTCTCCCCATATGCATCACTCACTCTCTGCCCTCTCCCAATATGCATCACTCACTCTCTGTCGTCTCCGCATATGCATCCCTCACTCTCTGCCTTCTTCCCCATATGCATCCCTCACTCTCTGTCCTCTTCCCATATGCATCACTCACTCTCTGCCCTCTCCCCATTTGCATCACTCACACTCTGCACTCTCCTCATATGCTTCACTCACTCTCTGCACTCTTTGTCATATGCATCCCTCACTCTCTGCCCCTTCTCATTTGCATCCCTCACTCTCTTTCCTCTCCCCATATGCATCACTCACTCTCTGCCCTCTCCTCATATGCAACATTCACTCTCTGCCCTCTTCCCCATATGCATCACTCACTCTCTGCCCTCTTCCCCATATGCATCACTCACTCTCTGCGCTCTCCCCATATGCATCACTCACTCTCTGCCCTCTTTGTCATATGCATCACTCACTCTCTGTCCTCTCCCCATATACATCCCTCACTCTCTGTCCTCTTCCCATATGCATCACTCACTCTCTGCCCTCTTCCCATATGCATCACTCACTCTCTGCCCTCTTCCCCAAATGCATCACTCACTCTCTGCCCTCTTCCCCATATGCATCAGTCACTCTCTGCCCTCTTTGTCATATGCATCACTCACTCTCTGTCCTCTCCCCATATACATCCCTCACTCTCTGTCCTCTTCCCATATGCATCACTCACTCTCTGCCCTCTCCCCATATGCATCACTCTCTCTCTGCCCTCTTCCCCATATGCATCACTCACTCTCTGCCCTCTCCCCATATGCATCAGTCACTCTCTGCCCTCTCCCCATAAGCATCACTCACTCTCTGCCCTCTCCCCATATGCATCACTCACTCTCTGCCCTCTTTGTTATATGCATCACTCACTCTCTGCCCTCTCCCCATATGCATCCCTCACTCTCTGTCCTCTTCCCATATGCATCACTCACTCTCTGCCCTCTCCCCATATGCATCACTCACTCTCTGTCCTCTTCCCCCATATGCATCACTCACTCTCTGCCCTCTCCCCATATGCATCACACACTCTCTGCCCTCTTCCCCATATGCATCACTCACTCTCTACCCTCTACCCATATCCATCCCTCACTCTCTGCCCTCTCCCCATATGCATCACTCACTCTCTGCCCTCTCCCCATATGTATCACTCACTCTCTGCCCTCTTCCCTTATGCATCACTCACTCTCTGCACTCTTTGTCATATGCATCACTCACTCTCTGCCCTCTCCCCATATGCATCCCTCACACTCTGCCCTCTTCCCATATGCATCACTCACTCTCTTCCCTCTCCCCATATGCATCACTCACTCTCTGTCCTCTTCCCATATGCATCACTCACTCTCTGCCCTCTTTGTCATATGCATCACTCACTCTCTGCCCTCTTCCCCATATGCATCACTCACTCTCTGCCCTCTCCCCATATGCATCAGTCACTCTCTGCCCTCTCCCCATATGCATCACTCACTCTCTGCCCTCTTCCCATATGCATCACTGACTCTCTGCCCTCTTTGTCATATGCATCACTCACTCTCTACCCTCTCCCCATTTGCATCCCTCACTCTCTGTCCTCTTCCCATATGCATCACTCACTCTCTGCCCTCTCCCCATATGCATCACTCACTCTCTGCCCTCTTCCCCATATGCATCAGTCACTCTCTGCCCTCATTGTCATATGCATCACTCATTCTCAGTCCTCTACCCATATACATCCCTCACTCTCTGTCCTCTTCCCATATGCATCACTCACTCTCTGCCCTCTCCCCATATGCATCACTCACTCTCTGCCCTCTCCCCCATATCCATCCCTCACTCTCTGCCCTCTCCCCATATGCATCACTCACTCTCTGCCCTCTCCCCATATGCATCACTCACTCTCTGCCCTCTTCCCATATGCATCACTCACTCTCTGCACTCTTTGTCATATGCATCACTCACTCTCTGCCCTCTCCCCATATGCATCCCTCACTCTCTGCCCTCTTCCCATATGCATCACTCACTCTCTGCCCTCTCCCCATATGCATCACTCACTCTCTGTCCTCTTCCCTTATGCATCACTCACTCTCTGCCCTCTTTGTCATATGAATCACTCACTCTCTGCCCTCTTCCCCATATGCATCACTCACTCTCTGCCCTCTCCCAATATGCATCAGTCACTCTCTGCCCTTTCCCCATATGCATCACTCACTCTCTGCCCTCTTCCCATATGCATCACTCACTCTCTGCCCTCTTTGTCATATGCATCACTCACTCTCTGCCCTCTCCCCATATGCATCCCTCACTCTCTGTCCTCTTCCCATATGCATCACTCACTCTCTGCCCTCTCCCCATATGCATCACTCACTCTCTGCCCTCTTTGTCAAATGCATCACTCACTCTCTGCCCTCTTTGTCATATGCATCACACACTCTCTACCCTCTTTGTCATATGCATCACTCACTCTCTGCCCTCTTTGCCATATGCATCCCTCACTCTCTGCCCTCTCCCCATATGCATCACTAACCCTTGCCTCTCCCCATATGCATCAATCACTTTTTGCCCTCTTTCCCCATATGCATCACTCACACTCTGCCCTCTCCCCATATGCATTGCTCACGCTCTGCCCTCTTTGTCATATGCATCACTCACTCTCTGCCCTCTCCCCATATGCATCACTCACTCTCTGCCCTCTTCCCCCATATGCATCCTTCACTCTCTGCCCTCTCCCCATATGCATTACTCACTCTCTGCCCTCTCCCCATATGCATCCCTCACTCTCTGCCCTCTCCCCATATGCATCACTCACACTCTGCCCTCTCCCCTTATGCATCACTCACTCTTTGCCCTCTTCCCCATATGCATCACTCACACTCTGCCCTCTCCCCATATGCCTCGCTCACACTCTGCCCTCTGCCCATATGCATCGCTCACTCTCTGCCCTCTCCCCATATGCATCACTCACTCTCTGCCCTCTCCCCATATGCATCCCTCACACTCTGCCCTCTCACCATATGCATCCCTCACACTCTGCCCTCTGCCCATATGCATCACTCACTCTCTGCCCTCTCCCCATGTGCATCACTCACTCTTTGCCCTCTTCCCATATGCATTACTCACTCTCTGCCCTCTCCCCATATGCATCACTCACTCTCTGCACTCTCCCCATATGCATCACTCACTCTTTGCCCTCTTCCCATATGCATTACTCACTCTCTGCCCTCTCTCCCATATGCATCACTCACTCTCTGCCCTCTCCCCATATGCATCACTCACTCTCTGCACTCTTCCCATATGCATCACTCACTCTCTGCCCTCTCCCCATATGCATCACTCACACTCTGCCCTCTCCCCATATGCATCACTCTCTCTCTGCGCTCTTCTCATATGCATCACTCACTCTCTGCCCACTTTGTCATATGCATCACTTACTCTCTGCCCTCTCCCATTATGCATCACTCACTCTCTGTCCTCTCCCCCTATGCATCCCTCACTCTCTGTCCTCTTCTCCCATATGCATCACTCACTCTCTGCCCTCTCCCCATATGCATCATCACTCTCTGCCCTCTCCCCATATGCATCACTCACTCTCTGCCCTCTTCCCATATGCATCACTCACTCTCTGCCCTCTTCTCATATGCATCACTCACTCTCTGCCCACTTTGTCATATGCATCACTTACTCTCTGCCCTCTCCCATTATGCATCACTCACTCTCTGTCCTCACCCCATATGCATCCCTCACTCTCTGTCCTCTTCTCCCATATGCATCACTCACTCTCTGCCCTCTCCCCATATGCATCACTCACTCACTGCCCTCTTTGTCAAATGCATCACTCACTCTCTGCCCTCTTTGTCATATGCATCACACACTCTCTGCCCTCTTTGTCATATGCATCACTCACTCTCTTCCCTCTTCGCCATATGCATCCCTCACTCTCTGCCCTCTCCCCATATGCATCACTAACCCTTGCCTCTCCCCATATGCATCAATCACTCTTTGCCCTCTTCCCCATATGCATCACTCACTCTCTGCCCTCTCCCCATATGCATTGCTCACTCTCTGCCCTCTTTGTCATAAGCATCACTCACTCTCTGCCCTCTTTGTCAAATGCATCACTCACTCTCTGCCCTCTTTGTCATATGCATCACACACTCTCTGCCCTCTTTGTCATATGCATCACTCACTCTCTGCCCTCTTTGCCATATGCATCCCTCACTCTCTGCCCTCTCCCCATATGCATCACTAACCCTTGCCTCTCCCCATATGCATCAATCACTTTTTGCCCTCTTCCCCATATGCATCACTCACACTCTGCCCTCTCCCCATATGCATTGCTCACGCTCTGCCCTCTTTGTCATATGCATCACTCACTCTCTGCCCTCTCCCCATATGCATCACTCACTCTCTGCCCTCTTCCCCCATATGCATCCTTCACTCTCTGCCCTCTCCCCTTATGCATTACTCACTCTCTGCCCTCTCCCCATATGCATCCCTCACTCTCTGCCCTCTCCCCATATGCATCACTCACACTCTGCCCTCTCCCCTTATGCATGACTCACTCTTTGCCCTCTTCCCCATATGCATCACTCACACTCTGCCCTCTCCCCATATGCCTCGCTCACACTCTGCCCTCTGCCCATATGCATCACTCACTCTCTGCCCTCTCCCCATATGCATCACTCACTCTCTGCCCTCTCCCCATATGCATCCCTCACACTCTGCCCTCTCACCATATGCATCCCTCACACTCTGCCCTCTGCCCATATGCATCACTCAATCTCTGCCCTCTCCCCATATGCATCACTCACTCTTTGCCCTCTTCCCATATGCATTACTCACTCTCTGCCCTCTCCCCATATGCATCACTCACTCTCTGCCCTCTCCCCATATGCATCACTCACTCTCTGCACTCTTCCCATATGCATCACTCACTCTCTGCCCTCTTCCCCATATGCATCACTCACACCCTGCCCTCTCCCCATATGCATCACTCACTCTCTGCCCTCTCCCCATATGCAACACGCACTCTCTGCCCTCTCCCCATATGCATCACTCACTCTCTGCCCTCTTCCCATATGCATCACTCACTCTCTGCCCTCTTCGCATATGCATCACTCACTCTCTGCCCACTTTGTCATATGCATCACTTACTCTCTGCCCTCTCCCATTATGCATCACTCACTCTCTGTCCTCTCCCCATATGCATCCCTCACTCTCTGTCCTCTTCTCCCATATGCATCCCTCACTCTCTGCCCTCTCCCCATATGCATCCCTCACTCTCTGCCCACTTTGTCATATGCATCCCTCACTCTCTGCCCCCTTCCCATTTGCATCCCTCACTCTCTGTCCTCTCCCATATGCATCACTCTCTCTCTGTCCTCTTCCCCCATATGCATCACTCACTCTCTGTACTCTCCCCATATGCATCACTCACTCTCTGCCCTCTCCCAATATGCATCACTCACTCTCTGTCGTCTCCCCATATGCATCCCTCACTCTCTGCCTTCTTCCCCATATGCATCCCTCACTCTCTGTCCTCTTCCCATATGCATCACTCACTCTCTGCCCTCTCCCCATTTGCATCACTCACACTCTGCACTCTCCTCATATGCTTCACTCACTCTCTGCACTCTTTGTCATATGCATCCCTCACTCTCTGCCCCTTCTCATTTGCATCCCTCACTCTCTTTCCTCTCCCCATATGCATCACTCACTCTCTGCCCTCTCCCCATATGCAACACTCACTCTCTGCCCTCTTCCCCATATGCATCACTCACTCTCGGCCCTCTTCCCCATATGCATCACTCACTCTCTGCGCTCTCCCCATATGCATCACTCACTCTCTGCCCTCTTTGTCATATGCATCACTCACTCTCTGTCCTCTCCCCATATACATCCCTCACTCTCTGTTCTCTTCCCATATGCATCACTCACTCTCTGCCCTCTTCCCATATGCATCACTCACTCTCTGCCCTCTTCCCCAAATGCATCACTCACTCTCTGCCCTCTTCCCCATATGCATCAGTCACTCTCTGCCCTCTTTGTCATATGCATCACTCACTCTCTGTCCTCTCCCCATATACATCCCTCACTCTCTGTCCTCTTCCCATATGCATCACTCACTCTCTGCCCTCTCCCCATATGCATCACTCTCTCTCTGCCCTCTTCCCCATATGCATCACTCACTCTCTGCCCTCTCCCCATATGCATCAGTCACTCTCTGCCCTCTCCCCATAAGCATCACTCACTCTCTGCCCTCTCCCCATATGCATCACTCACTCTCTGCCCTCTTTGTTATATGCATCACTCACTCTCTGCCCTCTCCCCATATGCATCCCTCACTCTCTGTCCTCTTCCCATATGCATCACTCACTCTCTGCCCTCTCCCCATATGCATCACTCACTCTCTGTCCTCTTCCCCCATATGCATCACTCACTCTCTGCCCTCTCCCCATATGCATCACACACTCTCTGCCCTCTTCCCCATATGCATCACTCACTCTCTACCCTCTACCCATATCCATCCCTCACTCTCTGCCCTCTCCCCATATGCATCACTCACTCTCTGCCCTCTCCCCATAAGCATCACTCACTCTCTGCCCTCTCCCCATATGCATCACTCACTCTCTGCCCTCTTTGTTATATGCATCACTCACTCTCTGCCCTCTCCCCATATGCATCCCTCACTCTCTGTCCTCTTCCCATATGCATCACTCACTCTCTGCCCTCTCCCCATATGCATCACTCACTCTCTGTCCTCTTCCCCCATATGCATCACTCACTCTCTGCCCTCTCCCCATATGCATCACACACTCTCTGCCCTCTTCCCCATATGCATCACTCACTCTCTACCCTCTACCCATATCCATCCCTCACTCTCTGCCCTCTCCCCATATGCATCACTCACTCTCTGCCCTCTCCCCATATGTATCACTCACTCTCTGCCCTCTTCCCTTATGCATCACTCACTCTCTGCACTCTTTGTCATATGCATCACTCACTCTCTGCCCTCTCCCCATATGCATCCCTCACACTCTGCCCTCTTCCCATATGCATCACTCACTCTCTTCCCTCTCCCCATATGCATCACTCACTCTCTGTCCTCTTCCCATATGCATCACTCACTCTCTGCCCTCTTTGTCATATGCATCACTCACTCTCTGCCCTCTTCCCCATATGCATCACTCACTCTCTGCCCTCTCCCCATATGCATCAGTCACTCTCTGCCCTCTCCCCATATGCATCACTCACTCTCTGCCCTCTTCCCATATGCATCACTGACTCTCTGCCCTCTTTGTCATATGCATCACTCACTCTCTACCCTCTCCCCATTTGCATCCCTCACTCTCTGTCCTCTTCCCATATGCATCACTCACTCTCTGCCCTCTCCCCATATGCATCACTCACTCTCTGCCCTCTTCCCCATATGCATCAGTCACTCTCTGCCCTCATTGTCATATGCATCACTCATTCTCAGTCCTCTACCCATATACATCCCTCACTCTCTGTCCTCTTCCCATATGCATCACTCACTCTCTGCCCTCTCCCCATATGCATCACTCACTCTCTGCCCTCTCCCCATATCCATCCCTCACTCTCTGCCCTCTCCCCATATGCATCACTCACTCTCTGCCCTCTCCCCATATGCATCACTCACTCTCTGCCCTCTTCCCATATGCATCACTCACTCTCTGCACTCTTTGTCATATGCATCACTCACTCTCTGCCCTCTCCCCATATGCATCCCTCACTCTCTGCCCTCTTCCCATATGCATCACTCACTCTCTGCCCTCTCCCCATATGCATCACTCACTCTCTGTCCTCTTCCCTTATGCATCACTCACTCTCTGCCCTCTTTGTCATATGAATCACTCACTCTCTGCCCTCTTCCCCATATGCATCACTCACTCTCTGCCCTCTCCCAATATGCATCAGTCACTCTCTGCCCTTTCCCCATATGCATCACTCACTCTCTGCCCTCTTCCCATATGCATCACTCACTCTCTGCCCTCTTTGTCATATGCATCACTCACTCTCTGCCCTCTCCCCATATGCATCCCTCACTCTCTGTCCTCTTCCCATATGCATCACTCACTCTCTGCCCTCTCCCCATATGCATCACTCACTCTCTGCCCTCTTTGTCAAATGCATCACTCACTCTCTGCCCTCTTTGTCATATGCATCACACACTCTCTACCCTCTTTGTCATATGCATCACTCACTCTCTGCCCTCTTTGCCATATGCATCCCTCACTCTCTGCCCTCTCCCCATATGCATCACTAACCCTTGCCTCTCCCCATATGCATCAATCACTTTTTGCCCTCTTCCCCATATGCATCACTCACACTCTGCCCTCTCCCCATATGCATTGCTCACGCTCTGCCCTCTTTGTCATATGCATCACTCACTCTCTGCCCTCTCCCCATATGCATCACTCACTCTCTGCCCTCTTCCCCCATATGCATCCTTCACTCTCTGCCCTCTCCCCATATGCATTACTCACTCTCTGCCCTCTCCCCATATGCATCCCTCACTCTCTGCCCTCTCCCCATATGCATCACTCACACTCTGCCCTCTCCCCTTATGCATCACTCACTCTTTGCCCTCTTCCCCATATGCATCACTCACACTCTGCCCTCTCCCCATATGCCTCGCTCACACTCTGCCCTCTGCCCATATGCATCGCTCACTCTCTGCCCTCTCCCCATATGCATCACTCACTCTCTGCCCTCTCCCCATATGCATCCCTCACACTCTGCCCTCTCACCATATGCATCCCTCACACTCTGCCCTCTGCCCATATGCATCACTCACTCTCTGCCCTCTCCCCATGTGCATCACTCACTCTTTGCCCTCTTCCCATATGCATTACTCACTCTCTGCCCTCTCCCCATATGCATCACTCACTCTCTGCACTCTCCCCATATGCATCACTCACTCTTTGCCCTCTTCCCATATGCATTACTCACTCTCTGCCCTCTCCCCATATGCATCACTCACTCTCTGCCCTCTCCCCATATGCATCACTCACTCTCTGCACTCTTCCCATATGCATCACTCACTCTCTGCCCTCTCCCCATATGCATCACTCACACTCTGCCCTCTCCCCATATGCATCACTCACTCTCTGCGCTCTTCTCATATGCATCACTCACTCTCTGCCCACTTTGTCATATGCATCACTTACTCTCTGCCCTCTCCCATTATGCATCACTCACTCTCTGTCCTCTCCCCCTATGCATCCCTCACTCTCTGTCCTCTTCTCCCATATGCATCACTCACTCTCTGCCCTCTCCCCATATGCATCATCACTCTCTGCCCTCTCCCCATATGCATCACTCACTCTCTGCCCTCTTCCCATATGCATCACTCACTCTCTGCCCTCTTCTCATATGCATCACTCACTCTCTGCCCACTTTGTCATATGCATCACTTACTCTCTGCCCTCTCCCATTATGCATCACTCACTCTCTGTCCTCACCCCATATGCATCCCTCACTCTCTGTCCTCTTCTCCCATATGCATCACTCACTCTCTGCCCTCTCCCCATATGCATCACTCACTCACTGCCCTCTTTGTCAAATGCATCACTCACTCTCTGCCCTCTTTGTCATATGCATCACACACTCTCTGCCCTCTTTGTCATATGCATCACTCACTCTCTTCCCTCTTCGCCATATGCATCCCTCACTCTCTGCCCTCTCCCCATATGCATCACTAACCCTTGCCTCTCCCCATATGCATCAATCACTCTTTGCCCTCTTCCCCATATGCATCACTCACTCTCTGCCCTCTCCCCATATGCATTGCTCACTCTCTGCCCTCTTTGTCATAAGCATCACTCACTCTCTGCCCTCTTTGTCAAATGCATCACTCACTCTCTGCCCTCTTTGTCATATGCATCACACACTCTCTGCCCTCTTTGTCATATGCATCACTCACTCTCTGCCCTCTTTGCCATATGCATCCCTCACTCTCTGCCCTCTCCCCATATGCATCACTAACCCTTGCCTCTCCCCATATGCATCAATCACTTTTTGCCCTCTTCCCCATATGCATCACTCACACTCTGCCCTCTCCCCATATGCATTGCTCACGCTCTGCCCTCTTTGTCATATGCATCACTCACTCTCTGCCCTCTCCCCATATGCATCACTCACTCTCTGCCCTCTTCCCCCATATGCATCCTTCACTCTCTGCCCTCTCCCCTTATGCATTACTCACTCTCTGCCCTCTCCCCATATGCATCCCTCACTCTCTGCCCTCTCCCCATATGCATCACTCACACTCTGCCCTCTCCCCTTATGCATGACTCACTCTTTGCCCTCTTCCCCATATGCATCACTCACACTCTGCCCTCTCCCCATATGCCTCGCTCACACTCTGCCCTCTGCCCATATGCATCACTCACTCTCTGCCCTCTCCCCATATGCATCACTCACTCTCTGCCCTCTCCCCATATGCATCCCTCACACTCTGCCCTCTCACCATATGCATCCCTCACACTCTGCCCTCTGCCCATATGCATCACTCAATCTCTGCCCTCTCCCCATATGCATCACTCACTCTTTGCCCTCTTCCCATATGCATTACTCACTCTCTGCCCTCTCCCCATATGCATCACTCACTCTCTGCCCTCTCCCCATATGCATCACTCACTCTCTGCACTCTTCCCATATGCATCACTCACTCTCTGCCCTCTTCCCCATATGCATCACTCACACCCTGCCCTCTCCCCATATGCATCACTCACTCTCTGCCCTCTCCCCATATGCAACACGCACTCTCTGCCCTCTCCCCATATGCATCACTCACTCTCTGCCCTCTTCCCATATGCATCACTCACTCTCTGCCCTCTTCGCATATGCATCACTCACTCTCTGCCCACTTTGTCATATGCATCACTTACTCTCTGCCCTCTCCCATTATGCATCACTCACTCTCTGTCCTCTCCCCATATGCATCCCTCACTCTCTGTCCTCTTCTCCCATATGCATCCCTCACTCTCTGCCCTCTCCCCATATGCATCCCTCACTCTCTGCCCACTTTGTCATATGCATCCCTCACTCTCTGCCCCCTTCCCATTTGCATCCCTCACTCTCTGTCCTCTCCCATATGCATCACTCTCTCTCTGTCCTCTTCCCCCATATGCATCACTCACTCTCTGTACTCTCCCCATATGCATCACTCACTCTCTGCCCTCTCCCAATATGCATCACTCACTCTCTGTCGTCTCCCCATATGCATCCCTCACTCTCTGCCTTCTTCCCCATATGCATCCCTCACTCTCTGTCCTCTTCCCATATGCATCACTCACTCTCTGCCCTCTCCCCATTTGCATCACTCACACTCTGCACTCTCCTCATATGCTTCACTCACTCTCTGCACTCTTTGTCATATGCATCCCTCACTCTCTGCCCCTTCTCATTTGCATCCCTCACTCTCTTTCCTCTCCCCATATGCATCACTCACTCTCTGCCCTCTCCCCATATGCAACACTCACTCTCTGCCCTCTTCCCCATATGCATCACTCACTCTCGGCCCTCTTCCCCATATGCATCACTCACTCTCTGCGCTCTCCCCATATGCATCACTCACTCTCTGCCCTCTTTGTCATATGCATCACTCACTCTCTGTCCTCTCCCCATATACATCCCTCACTCTCTGTTCTCTTCCCATATGCATCACTCACTCTCTGCCCTCTTCCCATATGCATCACTCACTCTCTGCCCTCTTCCCCAAATGCATCACTCACTCTCTGCCCTCTTCCCCATATGCATCAGTCACTCTCTGCCCTCTTTGTCATATGCATCACTCACTCTCTGTCCTCTCCCCATATACATCCCTCACTCTCTGTCCTCTTCCCATATGCATCACTCACTCTCTGCCCTCTCCCCATATGCATCACTCTCTCTCTGCCCTCTTCCCCATATGCATCACTCACTCTCTGCCCTCTCCCCATATGCATCAGTCACTCTCTGCCCTCTCCCCATAAGCATCACTCACTCTCTGCCCTCTCCCCATATGCATCACTCACTCTCTGCCCTCTTTGTTATATGCATCACTCACTCTCTGCCCTCTCCCCATATGCATCCCTCACTCTCTGTCCTCTTCCCATATGCATCACTCACTCTCTGCCCTCTCCCCATATGCATCACTCACTCTCTGTCCTCTTCCCCCATATGCATCACTCACTCTCTGCCCTCTCCCCATATGCATCACACACTCTCTGCCCTCTTCCCCATATGCATCACTCACTCTCTACCCTCTACCCATATCCATCCCTCACTCTCTGCCCTCTCCCCATATGCATCACTCACTCTCTGCCCTCTCCCCATATGCATCACTCACTCTCTGCCCTCTTCCCTTATGCATCACTCACTCTCTGCACTCTTTGTCATATGCATCACTCACTCTCTGCCCTCTCCCCATATGCATCCCTCACACTCTGCCCTCTTCCCATATGCATCACTCACTCTCTTCCCTCTCCCCATATGCATCACTCACTCTCTGTCCTCTTCCCATATGCATCACTCACTCTCTGCCCTCTTTGTCATATGCATCACTCACTCTCTGCCCTCTTCCCCATATGCATCACTCACTCTCTGCCCTTTCCCCATATGCATCAGTCACTCTCTGCCCTCTCCCCATATGCATCACTCACTCTCTGCCCTCTTCCCATATGCATCACTCACTCTCTGCCCTCTTTGTCATATGCATCACTCACTCTCTACCCTCTCCCCATTTGCATCCCTCACTCTCTGTCCTCTTCCCATATGCATCACTCACTCTCTGCCCTCTCCCCATATGCATCACTCACTCTCTGCCCTCTTTGTCAAATGCATCACTCACTCTCTGCCCTCTTTGTCATATGCATCACACACTCTCTGCCCTCTTTGTCATATGCATCACTCACTCTCTGCCCTCTTTGCCATATGCATAACTCACTCTCTGCCCTCTCCCCATATGCATCACTAACGCTTGCCTCTCCCCATATGCATCAATCACTCTTTGCCCTCTTCCCCATATGCATCACTCACACTCTGCCCTCTCCCCATATGCATTGCTCACGCTCTGCCCTCTTTCTCATATGCATCACTGACTCTCTGCCCTCTCCCCATATGCATCACTGACTCTCTGCCCTCTTCCCCCATATGCATCCTTCACACTCTGCCCTCTCCCCATATGCATTACTCACTCTCTGCCCTCTCCCCATATGCATCCCTCAATCTCTGCCCTCTCCCCATATGCATCCCTCACTCTCTGCCCTCTCCCCATATGCATCGCTCACTCTTCCCATATGCATCACTTACTCTTTGCCCTCTTCCCCATATGCATCACTCACAGTCTGCCCTCTCCCCATAAGCCTCGCTCACACTCTGCCCTCTGCCCATACGCATCACTCACTCTCTGCCCTCTCCCCATATGCATCACTCACTCTCTGCCCTCTTTGTCAAATGCATCACTCACTCTCTGCCCTCTTTGTCATATGCATCACACACTCTCTGCCCTCTTTGTCATATGCATCACTCACTCTCTGCCCTCTTTGCCATATGCATAACTCACTCTCTGCCCTCTCCCCATATGCATCACTAACGCTTGCCTCTCCCCATATGCATCAATCACTCTTTGCCCTCTTCCCCATATGCATCACTCACTCTCTGCCCTCTCCCCATATGCTTCACTCACTCTCTGCCCTCTTCCCATATGCATCACTCACTCTCTGCCCTCTTCTCATATGCATCACTCACTCTCTGCCCACTTTGTCATAAGCATCACTTACTCTCTGCCCTCTCCCCATATGCATCACTCACTCTCTGTCCTCTCCCCATATGCATCCCTCACTCTCTGTCCTCTTCTCCCATATGCATCCCTCACTCTCTGCCCTCTCCCCATATGCATCCCTCACTCTCTGCCCCCTTCCCATTTGCATCCCTCACTCTCTGTCCTCTCCCATATGCATCACTTTCTCTCTGTCCTCTTCCCCCATATGCATCACTCACTCTCTGTCCTCTCCCCATATGCATCACTCACTCTCTGCCCTCTCCCAATATGCATCACTCACTCTCTGTCCTCTCCCCATATGCATCCCTCACTCTCTGCCTTCTTCCCCATATGCATCCCTCACTCTCTGTCCTCTTCCCATATGCATCACTCACTCTCTGCCCTCTCCCCATTTGCATCAATCACACTCTGCTCTCTCCTCATATGCTTCACACACTCTCTGCACTCTTTGTCATATGCATCCCTCACTCTCTGCCCCCTTCTCATTTGCATCCCTCACTCTCTTTCCTCTCCCCATATGCATCACTCACTCTCTGCCCTCTCCCCATATGCATCACTCACTCTCTGCCATCTTCCCCATATGCATCACTCACTCTCTGCCCTCTTCCCCATATGCATCATTCACTCTCTGCCCTCTTCCCCGTATGCATCACTCACTCTCTGCCCTCTCCCCATATGCATCAGTCACTCTCTGCCCTCTCCCCATATTCTTCACTCACTCTCTGCCCTCTCCCCATATGCATCACTCACTCTCTGCCCTCTTTGTCATATGCATCACTCACTCTCTGCCCTCTCCCCATATGCATCCCTCAATCTAGATCCTCTACCCATATGCATCACTCACTCTCTGCCCTCTCCCCATATGCATCACTCACTCTCTGTCCTCTTCCCCCATATGCATCACTCACTCTCTGCCCTCTCCCCATATGCATCACTCACTCTCTGTCCTCTTCCCCATATGCATCGCTCACTCTCTACCCTCTACCCATATCCATCCCTCACTCTCTGCCCTCTCCCCATATGCATCACTCACTCTCTGCCCTCTTCCCCATATGCATCGCTCACTCTCTGCCCTCTTTGTCATATGCATCACTCACTCTCTGCCCTCTCCCCATATGCATCACTCACTCTCTGCCCTATTCCCCATATGCATCACTCACTCTCTGCCCTCTTCCCTATATGCATCACTCAATCTCTGCCCTCTTCCCCCATATGCATCACTCACTCTCTGCCCTCTTCCCCACGTGCATCCCTCACTCTCTGCCCTCTTCCCATATGCATCATTCACTCTCTGCCCTCTCCCCATATGCATCACTCACTCTCCACCACCTCCCCATACGCACCCCTCATTCTCTGCCCCTCTCCCTATATGCATCACTCACTCTCTGCACTCTCCTCTAATCCATCCCTCACTCTCTGCCCTCTTCCCCAAATGCATCCCTCACTCTCCTCTTCCCATATGCATCACTCACTCTCTGCCCTCTCCACGTATGCATCACTCACTCTCTGCCGTCTCCCCATATGCATCACTCACTCTCTGCCCTCTTTGTTATATGCATCACTCACTCTCTCCAATTTCCCCATATGCATCACTCACTCTCTGCCCTCTCCCCATATGCATCCCTCACTCTCTGCCCTCTTCCCATATGCATCACTCACTCTCTGCCCTCTTCCTATATGCATCACTCACTCTCTGCCCTCTCCACATATGCATCACTCACTCTCTGCCCACTTTGTCATATGCATCACTCACTCTCTGCCCTCTCCCCATATGCATCACTCACTCTCTGCCCTCTTTGTCATATACATCCCTCACTCTCTGCCCTCTTCCCATATGCATCACTCACTCTCTGCCCTCTTCCCATATGCATCACTCACTCTCTGCCCTCTCCACATAAGCATCAATCACTCTCTGCCCACTTTGTCATATGCATCACTCACTCTCTGCCCACTTTGTAATATGCATCACTCACTCTCTGCCCTCTCCCCATATGCATCACTCACTCTCTGTCCTCTCCCCATATGCATCCCTCACTCTCTGTCCTCTTCCGCCATATGCATCCCTCACTCTCTGCCCTCTCCCCATATGCATCCCTCACTCTCTGCCCACTTTCTCATATGCATCCCTTACTCTCTGCCCCCTTCCCATTTGCATCCCTCACTCTCTGTCCTCTCCCCATAAGTATCACTCACTCTCTGTCCTCTTCCCCAATATGCATCACACACTCTCTGCCCTCTCCCCATATGCATCATTCACTCTCTGCCCTCTTTGTCATATGCATCACTCACTCTCTGCCCTCTTCCCCATATGCATCACTCACTCTCTGCCCTCTTCCTCATATGCATCACTCACTCTCTGCCCTCTCCCCATATGCATCACTCACTCTCTGCCCTCTTCCCATATGCATCACTAACTCTCTGCCCTCTCCACATATGCATCACTCACTCTCTGCCCACTTTGTCATGTGCATCACTCACTCTCTGCCCTCTCCCCATATGCATCACTCACTCTCTGCCCTCTTTGTCATATACATCACTCTCTGCCCTCGCCCCATATGCATCACTCACTCTCTGCCCTCTCCCCATATGCATCCCTCTCTCTCTGCCCTCTCCCCATATGCATCCCTCACTCTCTGCCCACTTTGTCATATGCATCCCTCACTCTCTGCCCCCTTCCCATTTGCATCCCTCACTCTCTGTCCTCTCCCATATGCATCACTCTCTCTCTGTCCTCTTCCCCCATATGCATCACTCACTCTCTGTACTCTCCCCATATGCATCACTCACTCTCTGCCCTCTCCCAATATGCATCACTCACTCTCTGTCCTCTCCCCATATGCATCCCTCACTCTCTGCCTTCTTCCCCATATGCATCCCTCACTCTCTGTCCTCTTCCCATATGCATCACTAACTCTCTGCCCTCTTCCCCATATGCATCGCTCACTCTCTACCCTCTACCCATATCCATCCCTCACACTCTGCCCTCTCCCCATTTGCATCACTCACTCTCTGCCCTCTCCCCATATGCATCACTCACTCTCTGCCCTCTTCCCCATATGCATCACTCACTCTCTGCCCTCTTCCCCATATGCATCACTTACTCTCTGCCCTCTTCCCCATATGCATCGCTCACTCTCTGTCCTCTTCCCATATGCATCACTCACTCTCTGCCCTCTTTGTCATATGCATCACTCACTCTCTGCCCTCTCCCCATATGCATCACTCACTCTCTGCCCTCTTCCCCATATGCATCACTCACTCTCTGCCCTCTTCCCCATATGCATCACTTAATCTCTGCCCTCTTCCCCCACATGCATCACTCACTCTCTGCCCTCTTCCCCACGTGCATCCCTCACTCTCTGCCCTCTTCCCATATGCATCACTCACTCTCTGCCCTCTCCCCTTATGCATCACTCACTCTCCACCACCTCCCCATATGCACCCCTCACTCTCTGCCCCTCTCCCTATATGCATCACTCACTCTCTGCACTCTCCTCTTATCCATCCCTCACTCTCTGCCCTCTTCCCCAAATGAATCCCTCACTCTCCTCTTCCCATATGCATCACTCACTCTCTGCCCTCTCCACGTATGCATCACTCACTCTCTGCCGTCTCCCCATATGCATCACTCACTCTCTGCCCTCTTTGTCATATGCATCACTCACTCTCTCCCCTCTCCCCATATGCATCACTCACTCTCTGCCCTCTCCCCATATGCATCACTCACTCTCTGCCCTCTTCCCATATGCATCACTCACTCTCTGCCCTCTTCCCCATATGCATCACTCACTCTCTGCCATCTTCCCCTAATGCATCACTTAATCTCTGCCCTCTTCCCCCATATGCATCACTCACTCTCTGCCCTCTTCCCCACATGCATCACTCACTCTCTGCCCTCTCCCCTTATGCATCACTCTCTCTCCACCACCTCCCCATATGCACCCCTCACTCTCTGCCCCTCTCCCTATATGCATCACTCACTCTCTCCCCTCTCCCCATATGCATCACTCACTCTCTGCCCTCTCCCCATATGCATCCCTCACTCTCTGCCCTCTTCCCATATGCATCACTCACTCTCTGCCCTCTTCCCATATGCATCACTCACTCTCTGCCCACTTTGTCATATGCATCACTCACTCTCTGCCCTCTCCCCATATGCATCACTCACTCTCTGCCCTCTTTGTCATATACATCACTCACTCTCTGCCCTCGCCCCATATGCATCACTCACTCTCTGCCCTCTCCCCATATGCATCCCTCACTATCTGCCCTCTTCCCATATGCATCACTCACTCTCTGCCCTCTTCCCATATGCATCACTCACTCTCTGCCCTCTCCACATAGGCATCACTCACTCTCTGCCCACTTTGTCATATGCATCACTCACTCTCTGCCCACTTTGTCATATGCATCACTCACTCTCTGCCCTCTCCCCATATGCATCACTCACTCTCTGTCCTCTCCCCATATGCATCCCTCACTCTCTGTCCTCTTCAGCCATATGCATCCCTCACTCTCTGCCCTCTCCCCATATGCATCCCTCACTCTCTGCCCACTTTCTCATATGCATCCCTCACTCTCTGTCCCCTTCCCATTTGCACCCCTCACTCTCTGTCCTCTCCCCATAAGTATCTCTCACTCTCTGTCCTCTTCCCCAATATGCATCACTCACTCTCTGCCCTCTCCCCATATGCATCATTCACTCTCTGCCCTCTTTGTCATATGCATCACTCACTCTCTGCCCTCTTCCCCATATGCATCACTCACTCTCTGCCCTCTTCCTCATATGCATCACTCACTCTCTGCCCTCTCCCCATATGCATCACTCACTCTCTGCCCTCTTCCCATATGCATCACTCACTCTCTGCCCTCTCCACATATGCATCACTCACTCTCTGCCCACTTTGTCATATGCATCACTCACTCTCAGCCCTCTCCCCATTTGCATCACTCACTCTCTGCCCTCTTTGTCATATACATCACTCACTCTCTGCCCTCGCCCCATATGCATCACTCACTCTCTGCCCTCTCCCCATATGCATCCCTCACTCTCTGCCCACTTTGTCATATGCATCCCTCACTCTCTGTCACCTTCCCATTTGCATCCCTCACTCTCTGTCCTCTCCCATATGCATCACTCTCTGTCTGTCCTCTTCCCCCATATGCATCACTCACTCTCTGTACTCTCCCCATATGCATCACTCACTCTCTGCCCTCTCCCAATATGCATCACTCACTCTCTGTCCTCTCCCCATATGCATCCCTCACTCTCTGCCTTCTTCCCCATATGCATCCCTCACTCTCTGTCCTCTTCCCATATGCATCACTCACTCTCTGCCCTCTCCCCATTTGCATCACTCACACTCTGCACTCTCCTCATATGCTTCACTCACTCTCTGCACTCTTTGTCATATGCATCCCTCACTCTTTGCCCCCTTCTCATTTGCATCCCTCACTCTCTTTCCTCTCCCCATATGCATCACTCACTCTCTGCCCTCTTTGTCAAATGCATCTCTCACTCTCTGTCCTCTCCCCATATACATCCCTCACTCTCTGTCCTCTTCGCATATGCATCACTCAATCTCTGCCCTCTCCCCATATGCATCACTCACTCTCTGCCCTCTTCCCCATATGCATCACTCACTCTCTTCCCTCTCCCCATATGCATCAGTCACTCTCTGTCCTCTTCCCCCATATGCATCACTCACTCTCTGCCCTCTCCCCATATGCATCACTCACTCTCTGCCCTCTTCCCCATATGCATCACTCACTCTCTACCCTCTACCCATATCCATCCCTCACTCTCTGCCCTCTCCCCATATGCATCACTCACTCTCTGCCCTCTTCCCATATGCATCACTCACTCTCTGCACTCTTTGTCATATGCATCACTCACTCTCTGCCCTCTCCCCATATGCATCCCTCACTCTCTGCCCTCTTCCCATATGCATCACTCACTCTCTGCCCTCTCCCCATATGCATCACTCACTCTCTGTCCTCTTCCCATATGCATCACTCACTCTTTGCCCTCTTTGTCATATGCATCACTCACTCTCTGCCCTCTTCCCCATTTGCATCACTCACTCTCTGCCCTCTCCCCATATGCATCAGTCACTCTCTGCCCTCTCCCCATATGCATCACTCACTCTCTGCCCTCTTCCCATATGTATCACTCACTCTCTGCCCTCTTTGTCATATGCATCCCTCACTCTCTGCCCCCTTCCCATTTGCATCACTCACTCTCTACCCTCACCCCATATGCATCCATCACTCTCTGTCCTCTTCCCATATGCATCACTCACTCTCTGCCCTCTCCCCATATGCATCACTCACTCTCTGCCCTCTTTGTCAAATACATCACTCACTCTCTGCCCTCTTTGTCATATGCATCCCTCACTCTCTGCCCCCTTCCCATTTGCATCACTCACTCTCTACCCTCACCCCATATGCATCCATCACTCTCTGTCCTCTTCCCATATGCATCACTCACTCTCTGCCCTCTCCCCATATGCATCACTCACTCTCTGCCCTCTTTGTCAAATACATCACTCACTCTCTGCCCTCTTTGTCATATGCATCACACACTCTCTGCCCTCTTTGTCATATGCATCACTCACTCTCTGCCCTCTTCGCCATATGCATCCCTCACTCTCTGCCATCTCCCCATATGCATCACTAACCCTTGCCTCTCCCCATACGCATCAATCACTCTTTGCCCTCTTCCCCATATGCATCACTCACACTCTGCTCTCTCCCCATATGCATTGCTCACGCTCTGCCCTCTTTCTCCTATGCATCACTGACTCTCTGCCCTCTCCCCATATGCATCACTCTCTCCCTGCCCTCTTCCCCCATATGCATCCTTCACTCTCTGCCCTCTCCCCTTATGCATTACTCACTCTGCCCTCTCCCCATATGCATCCCTCACTCTCTGCCCTCTCCCCATATGCATCCCTCACTCTCTGCCCTCTCCCCATATGCATCACTCACACTCTGCCCTCTCCCCATATGCATCACTCACTCTTTGCCCTCTTCCCCATATGCATCACTCACACTCTGCCCTCTCCCCATATGCCTCGCTCACACTCTGCACTCTCCTCATATGCTTCACTCACTCTCTGCACTCTTTGTCATATGCATCCCTCACTCTCTGCCCTCTCACCATATGCATCCCTCATACTCTGCCCTCTGCCCATATGCCTCACTCACTCTCTGCCCTCTCCCCATATGCATCACTCACTCTTTGCCCTCTTCCCATATGCATTACTCACTCTCTGCCCTCTCCCCATATGCATCACTCACTCTCTGCACTCTTCACAAATGCATCACTCACTCTCTGCCCTCTCCCCATATGCATCACTCACACTCTCCCCTCTCCCCATATGCATCACTCACTCTCTGCCCTCTTCCCATATGCATCACTCACTCTCTGCCCTCTCCCCATATGCATCACTCACTCTCTGCCCACTTTGTCATATGCATCACTTACTCTCTGCCCTCTCCCCATATGCATCACTCACTCTCAGTCCTCTCCCCATATGTATCCCTCACTCTCTGTCCTCTTCTCCCATATGCATCCCTCACTCTCTGCCCTCTCCCCATATGCATCCCTCACTCTCTGCCCACTTTGTCATATGCATCCCTCACTCTCTGCCCCCTTCCCATTTGCATCCCTCACTCTCTGTCCTCTCCCATATGCATCACTCTCTCTCTGTCCTCTTCCCCCATATGCATCACTCACTCTCTGTCCTCTCCCCATATGCATCACTCACTCTCTGCCCTCTCCCAATATGCATCACTCACTCTCTGTCCTCTCCCCATATGCATCCCTCACTCTCTGCCTTCTTCCCCATATGCATCCCTCACTCTCTGTCCTCTTCCCATATGCATCACTCACTCTCTGCCCTCTCCCCATTTGCGTCACTCACACTCTGCACTTTCTTCATATGCTTCACTCACTCTCTGCACTCTTTGTCATATGCATCCCTCACTCTCTGCCCCCTTCTCATTTGCATACCTCACTCTCTTTCCTCTCCCCATATGCATCACTCACTCTCTGCCCTCTCCCCATATGCATCACTCACTCTCTGCCCTCCTCCCCATATGCATCACTCACTCTCTGCCCTCTTCCCCATATGCATCACTCACTCTCTGCCCTCTTCCCCATATGCATCACTCACTCTCTGCCCTCTCCCCATAAGCATCAGTCACTCTCTGCCCTCTCCCCATATGCATCAGTCACTCTCTGCCCTCTCCCCATATTCTTCACTCACTCTCTGCCCTCTCCCCATATGCATCACTCACTCTCTGCCCTCTTTGTCATATGCATCACTCACTCTCTGCCCTCTCCCCATATGCATCCCTCAATCTAGATCCTCTTCCCATATGCATCACTCACTCTCTGCCCTCTCCCCATATGCATCACTCACTCTCTGTCCTCTTCCCCCATATGCATCACTCACTCTCTGCCCTCTCCCCATATGCATCACTCACTCTCTGCCCTCTTCCCCATATGCATCACTCACTCTCTGCCATCTCCCCATATGCATCACTCACTCTCTGCCCTCTTCCCCATATGCATCACTCACTCTCTGCCCTCTTCCCCATATGCATCGCTCACTCTCTGTCCTCTTCCATTATGCATCACTCACTCTCTGCCCTCTTTGTCATATGCATCACTCACTCTCTGCCCTCTCCCCATATGCATCACTCACTCTCTGCCCTCTTCCCCATATGCATCACTCACTCTCTGCCCTCTTCCCCATATGCATCCCTCACACTCTGCCCTCTCACCATATGCATCCCTCATACTCTGCCCTCTGCCCATATGCCTCACTCACTCTCTGCCCTCTCCCCATATGCATCACTCACTCTTTGTCCTCTTCCCATATGCATTACTCACTCTCTGCCCTCTCCGCATATGCATCACTCACTCTCTGCACTCTTCACATATGCATCACTCACTCTCTGCCCTCTCCCCATATGCATCACTCACACTCTCCCCTCTCCCCATATGCATCACTCACTCTCTGCCCTCTACCCATATGCATCACTCACTCTCTGCCCTCTCCCCATATGCATCACTCACTCTCTGCCCTCTTCCCATATGCATCACTCACTCTCTGCCCTCTTCTCATATGCATCACTCACTCTCTGCCCTCTTTGTCATATACATCACTTACTCTCTGCCCTCTCCCCATATGCATCACTCACTCTCTGTCCTCTCCCCATATGCATCCCGCACTCTCTGTCCTCTTCTCCCATATGCATCCCTCACTCTCTGCCCTCTCCCCAAATGCATCTGTCCTCTTCCCCCATATGCATCACTCACTCTCTGTCCTCTCCCCATATGCATCACTCACTCTCTGCCCTCTCCCAATATGCATCACTCACTCTCTGTCCGCTCCCCATATGCATCCCTCACTCTCTGCCTTCTTCCCCATATGCATTCCTCACTCTCTGTCCTCTTCCCATATGCATCACTCACTCTCTGCCCTCTCCCCATTTGCATCACTCACACACTGCTCTCTCCTCATATGCTTCACTCACTCTCTGCCCTCTCATTCACTCTCTGCACTCTTTGTCATATGCATCCCTCACTATTTGCCCCCTTCTCATTTGCATACCTCACTCTCTTTCCTCTCCCCATATGCATTACTCACTCTCTGCCCTCTCCCCATAAGCATCACTCACTCTCTGCCCTCTTCCCCATATGCATCACTCACTCTCTGCCCTCTCATTCACTCTCTGCCCTCTTTGTCATATGCATCACTCACTCTCTGCCCTCTTCCCCATATGCATCACTCACTCTCTGCCCTCTTCCTCATATGCATCACTCACTCTCTGCCCTCTCCCCAAATGCATCACTCACTCTCTGCCCTCTTCCCGTATGCATCACTCACTCTCTGCCCTCTCCACATATGCATCACTCACTCTCTGCCCACTTTGTCATATGCATCACTCACTCTCTGCCCTCTCCCCATTTGCATCACTCACTCTCAATCTCTGCCCTCTTCCCCCATATGCATCACTCACTCTCTGCCCTCTTCCCCACGTGCTTCCCTCACTCTCTGCCCTCTTCCCTTATGCATCACTCACTCTCTGCCCTCTCCTCATATGCATCACTCACTCTCCACCACCTCCCCATATGCACCCCTCACTCTCTGCCCTCTCACTATATGCATCACTCACTCTCTGCACTCTCCTCTTATCCATCCCTCATTCTCTGCCCTCTTCCCCAAATGCATCCCTCACTCTCCTCTTCCCATATGCATCACTCACTCTCTGCCCTCTCCACGTATGCATCACTCACTCTCTGCCATCTCCCCATATGCATCACTCACTCTCTGCCCTCTTTGTCATATGCATCACTCACTCTCTCCCCTCTCCCCATATGCATCACTCACTCTCTGCCCTCTCCCCATATGCATCCCTCACTCTCTGCCCTCTTCCCATATGCATCACTCACTCTCTGCCCTCTTCCCATATGCATCCCTCACTCTCTGCCCTCTCCACATATGCATCACTCACTCTCTGCCCACATTGTCATATGCATCACTCACTCTCTGCCCTCTCCCCATATGCATCACTCACTCTCTGCCCTCTTTGTCATATACATCACTCACTCTCTGCCCTCGCCCCATATGCATCACTCACTCTCTGCACTCTCCCCATATGCATCCCTCACTCTCTGCCCTCTTCCCATATGCATCACTCACTCTCTGCCCTCTTCCCATATGCATCACTCAATCACTCACTCTCTGCCCTCTCCACATAAGCATCACTCACTCTCTGCCCACTGTGTCATATGCATCACTCACTCTCTGACCACTTTGTCATATGCATCACTCACTCTCTGCCCTCTTCCCATATGTACCACTCACTCTCTGCCCTCTTTGTCATATGCATCACTCACTCTCTACCCTCTCCCCATATGCATCCCTCACTCTCTGTCCTCTTCCCATATGCATCACTCACTCTCTGCCCTCTCCCCATATGCATCACTCACTCTCTGCCCTCTTTGTCAAATGCATCACTCACTCTCTGCACTCTTTGTCATATGCATCACACACTCTCTGCCCTCTTTGTCATATGCATCACTCACTCTCTGCCCTCTTCGCCATATGCATCCCTCACTCTCTGCCCTCTCCCCATATGCATCACTAACCCTTGCCTCTCCCCATACGCATCAATCACTCTTTGCCCTCTTCCCCATATGCATCACTCACACTCTGCTCTCTCCCCATATGCATTGCTCACGCTCTGCCCTCTTTCTCATTTGCATCACTGACTCTCTGCCCTCTCCCCATATGCATCACTCTCTCCCTGCCCTCTTCCCCATATGCATCCTTCACTCTCTGCCCTCTCCCCTTATGCATTACTCTCTCTCTGGCCGCTCCCCATATGCATTCCTCACTCTCTGCCCTCTCCCCATATGCATCCCTCACTCTCTGCCCTCTCCCCATATGCATCACTCACACTCTGCCCTCTCCCCATATGCATCCCTCACTCTCTGCCCTCTTTCCATATGCATCACTCACTCTCTGCCCTCTTCCCATATGCATCACTCAATCACTCACTCTCTGCCCTCTCCACATAAGCATCACTCACTCTCTGCCCACTTTGTCATATGCATCACTCACTCTCTGACCACTTTGTCATATGCATCACTCACTCTCTGCCCTCTTCCCATATGTACCACTCACTCTCTGCCCTCTTTGTCATATGCATCACTCACTCTCTACCCTCTCCCCATATGCATCCCTCACTCTCTGTCCTCTTCCCATATGCATCACTCACTCTCTGCCCTCTCCCCATATGCATCACTCACTCTCTGCCCTCTTTGTCAAATGCATCACTCACTCTCTGCACTCTTTGTCATATGCATCACACACTCTCTGCCCTCTTTGTCATATGCATCACTCACTCTCTGCCCTCTTCGCCATATGCATCCCTCACTCTCTGCCCTCTCCCCATATGCATCACTAACCCTTGCCTCTCCCCATACGCATCAATCACTCTTTGCCCTCTTCCCCATATGCATCACTCACACTCTGCTCTCTCCCCATATGCATTGCTCACGCTCTGCCCTCTTTCTCATTTGCATCACTGACTCTCTGCCCTCTCCCCATATGCATCACTCTCTCCCTGCCCTCTTCCCCCATATGCATCCTTCACTCTCTGCCCTCTCCCCTTATGCATTACTCTCTCTCTGGCCGCTCCCCATATGCATTCCTCACTCTCTGCCCTCTCCCCATATGCATCCCTCACTCTCTGCCCTCTCCCCATATGCATCACTCACACTCTGCCCTCTCCCCATATGCATCACTCACTCTTTGCCCTCTTCCCCATATGCATCACTCACTCTCTGCCCTCTCCCAATATGCATCACTCACTCTCTGTCCTCTCCCCATATGTATCCCTCACTCTCTGTCCTCTTCCCATATGCATCACTCACTCTCTGCCCTCTCCCCATTTGCGTCACTCACACTCTGCACTTTCTTCATATGCTTCACTCACTCTCTGCACTCTTTGTCATATGCATCCCTCACTCTCTGCCCCCTTCTCATTTGCATACCTCACTCTCTTTCCTCTCCCCATATGCATCACTCACTCTCTGCCCTCTCCCCATTTGCATCACTCACTCTCTGCCCTCTTCCCCATATGCATCACTCACTCTCTGCCCTCTTCCCCATATGCATCACTCACTCTCTGCCCTCTTCCCCATATGCATCACTCACTCTCTGCCCTCTCCCCATAAGCATCAGCCACTCTCTGCCCTCTCCCCATATGCATCAGTCACTCTCTGCCCTCTCCCCATATTCTTCACTCACTCTCTGCCCTCTCCCCATATGCATCACTCACTCTCTGCCCTCTTTGTCATATGCATCACTCACTCTCTGCCCTCTCCCCATATGCATCCCTCAATCTAGATCCTCTTCCCATATGCATCACTCCCTCTGCCCTCTCCCCATATGCATCACTCACTCTCTGTCCTCTTCCCCCATATGCATCACTCACTCTCTGACCTATCCCCATATGCATCACTCACTCTCTGCCCTCTTCCCCATATGCATTGCTCACTCTCTACCCTCTACCCATATCCATCCCTCACTCTCTGCCCTCTCCCCATATGCATCACTCACTCTCTGCCATCTCCCCATATGCATCACTCACTCTATGCCCTCTTCCCCATATGCATCACTCACTCTCTGCCCTCTTCCCCATATGCATCGCTCACTCTCTGTCCTCTTCCCATATGCATCACTCACTCTCTGCCCTCTTTATCATATGCATCCCTCATACTCTGCCCTCTGCCCATATGCCTCACTCACTCTCTGCCCTCTCCCCATTTGCATCACTCACTCTTTGCCCTCTTCCCATATGCATTACTCACTCTCTGCCCTCTCCCCATATGCATCACTCACTCTCTGCACTCTTCACATATGCATCACTCACTCTCTGCCCTCTCCCCATATGCATCACTCACTCTCTGCCCTCTTCCCATATGCATCACTCACTCTCTGCCCTCTTCTCATATGCATCACTCACTCTCTGCCCTCTTTGTCATATGCATCACTTACTCTCTGCCCTCTCCCCATATGCATCACTCACTCTCTGTTCTCTCCCCATATGCATCCCTCACTCTCTGTCCTCTTCTCCCATATGCATCCCTCACTCTCTGCCCTCTCCCCATATGCATCTGTCCTCTTCCCCCATATGCATCACTCACTCTCTGTCCTCTCCCCATATGCATCGCTCACTCTCTGACCTCTCCCAATATGCATCACTCACTCTCTGTCCTCTCCCCATATGCATCCCTCACTCTCTGCCTTCTTCCCCATATGCATCCCTCACTCTCTGTCCTCTTCCCATATGCATCACTCACTCTCTGCCCTCTCCCCATTTGCATCACTCACACTCTGCACTCTCCTCATATGCTTCACTCACTCTCTGCACTCTTTGTCATATGCATCCCTCACTCTTTGCCCCCTTCTCATTTGCATACCTCACTCTCTTTCCTCTCCCCATATGCATCACTCACTCTCTGCCCTCTCCCCATAAGCATCACTCACTCTCTGCCCTCTTCCCCATATGCATCACTCACTCTCTGCCCTCTCATTCACTCTCTGCCCTCTTTGTCATATGCATCACTCACTCTCTGCCCTCTTCCCCATATGCATCACTCACTCTCTGCCCTCTTCCTCATATGCATCACTCACTCTCTGCCCTCTCCCCAAATGCATCACTCACTCTCTGCCCTCTTCCCGTATGCATCACTCACTCTCTGCCCTCTCCACATATGCATCACTCACTCTCTGCCCACTTTGTCATATGCATCACTCACTCTCTGCCCTCTCCCCATATGCATCACTCACTCTCAATCTCTGCCCTCTTCCCCCATATGCATCACTCACTCTCTGCCCTCTTCCCCACGTGCTTCCCTCACTCTCTGCCCTCTTCCCTTATGCATCACTCACTCTCTGCCCTCTCCCCATATGCATCAATCACTCTCCACCACCTCCCCATATGCACCCCTCACTATCTGCCCTCTCCCTATATGCATCACTCACTCTCTGCACTCTCCTCTTATCCATCCCTCACTCCCTGCCCTCTTCCCCAAATGCATCCCTCACTCTCCTCTTCCCATATGCATCACTCACTCTCTGCCCTCTCCACGTATGCATCACTCACTCTCTGCCATCTCCCCATATGCATCACTCACTCTCTGCCCTCTGTCATATGCATCACTCACTCTCTCCCCTCTCCCCATATGCATCACTCACTCTCTGCCCTCTCCCCATATGCTTCCCTCACTCTCTGCCCTCTTTCCATATGCATCACTCACTCTCTGCCCTCTTCCCATATGCATCACTCACTCTCTGCCCTCTCCACATATGCATCACTCACTCTCTGCCCACTTTGTCATATGCATCACTCACTCTCTGCCCTCTCCCCATATGCATCACTCACTCTCTGCCCTCTTTGTCATATACATCACTCACTCTCTGCCCTCGCCCCATATGCATCACTCACTCTCTGCCCTCTCCCCATATGCATCCCTCACTCTCTGCCCTCTTCCCATATGCATCACTCACTCTCTGCCCTCTTCCCATATGCATCACTCACTCTCTGCCCTCTCCACATAAGCATCACTCACTCTCTGCCCACTTTGTCATATGCATCACTCACTCTCTGACCACTTTGTCATATGCATCACTCACTCTCTGCCCTCTTCCCATATGCATCACTCACTCTCTGCCCTCTTCCCATATGCATCACTCACTCTCTGCCCTCTCCACATAAGCATCACTCACTCTCTGCCCACTTTGTCATATGCATCACTCACTCTCTGCCCACTTTGTCAAATGCATCACTCACTCTCTGCCTCTCCCCATATGCATCACTCACTCTCTGTCCTCTCACCATATGCATCCCTCACTCTCTGTCCTCTTCCGCCATATGCATCCCTCACTCTCTGCCCTCTCCCCATATGCATCCCACACTCTCTGCCCACTTTCTCATATGCATCCCTCACTCTCTGCCCCCTTCCCATTTGCATCCCTCACTCTCTGTCCTCTCCCCATAAGTATCACTCACTCTCTGTCCTCTTCCCCAATATGCATCACTCACTCTGTGCCCTCTCCCCATATGCATCATTCACTCTCTGCCCTCTTTGTCATATGCATAACTCACTCTCTGTCCTCTTCCCCATATGCATCACTCACTCTCTGCCCTCTTCCTCATATGCATCACTCACTCTCTGCCCTCTCCCCATATGCATCACTCACTCTCTGCCCTCTTCCCGTATGCATCACTCACTCTCTGCACTCTCCACATATGCATCACTCACTCTCTGCCCACTTTGTCATATGCATCACTCACTCTCTGCCCTCTCCCCATATGCATCACTCACTCTCTGCCCTCTTTGTCATATACATCACTCACTCTCTGCCCTCGCCCCATATGCATCACTCACTCTCTGCCCTCTCCCCATATGCATCCCTCACTCTCTGCCCTCTTCCCATATGCATCACTCACTCTCTGCCCTCTTCCCATATGCATCACTCACTCTCTGCCCTCTCCACATAAGCATCACTCTCTCTCTGCCCACTTTGTCATATGCATCACTCACTCTCTGCCCACTTTGTCATATGCATCACTCACTCTCTGCCCTCTCCCCATATGCATCACTCACTCTCTGTCCTCTCCCCATATGCATCCCTCACTCTCTGTCCTCTTCCGCCATATGCATCCCTCACTCTCTGCCCTCTCCCCATATGCATCCCTCACTCTCTGCTCACATTCTCATATTCATCCCTCACTCTCTGCCCCCTTCCCATTTGCATCCCTCACTCTCTGTCCTCTCCCCATATGTATCACTCACTCTCCGTCCTCTTCCGCCATATGCATCCCTCACTCTCTGCCCTCTCCCCATATGCATCCCTCACTCTCTGCTCACATTCTCATATGCATCCCTCACTCTCTGCCCCCTTCTCATTTGCATACCTCACTCTCTTTCCTCTCCCCATATGCATCACTCACTCTCTGCCCTCTCCCCATAAGCATCACTCACTCTCTGCCCTCTTCCCCATATGCATCACTCACTCTCTGCCCTCTCATTCACTCTCTGCCCTCTTTGTCATATGCATCACTCACTCTCTGCCCTCTTCCCCATATGCATCACTCACTCTCTGCCCTCTTCCTCATATGCATCACTCACTCTCTGCCCTCTCCCCAAATGCATCACTCACTCTCTGCCCTCTTCCCGTATGCATCACTCACTCTCTGCCCTCTCCACATATGCATCACTCACTCTCTGCCCACTTTGTCATATGCATCACTCACTCTCTGCCCTCTCCCCATATGCATCACTCACTCTCAATCTCTGCCCTCTTCCCCCATATGCATCACTCACTCTCTGCCCTCTTCCCCACGTGCTTCCCTCACTCTCTGCCCTCTTCCCTTATGCATCACTCACTCTCTGCCCTCTCCCCATATGCATCAATCACTCTCCACCACCTCCCCATATGCACCCCTCACTATCTGCCCTCTCCCTATATGCATCACTCACTCTCTGCACTCTCCTCTTATCCATCCCTCACTCTCTGCCCTCTTCCCCAAATGCATCCCTCACTCTCCTCTTCCCATATGCATCACTCACTCTCTGCCCTCTCCACGTATGCATCACTCACTCTCTGCCATCTCCCCATATGCATCACTCACTCTCTGCCCTCTGTCATATGCATCACTCACTCTCTCCCCTCTCCCCATATGCATCACTCACTCTCTGCCCTCTCCCCATATGCTTCCCTCACTCTCTGCCCTCTTTCCATATGCATCACTCACTCTCTGCCCTCTTCCCATATGCATCACTCACTCTCTGCCCTCTCCACATATGCATCACTCACTCTCTGCCCACTTTGTCATATGCATCACTCACTCTCTGCCCTCTCCCCATATGCATCACTCACTCTCTGCCCTCTTTGTCATATACATCACTCACTCTCTGCCCTCGCCCCATATGCATCACTCACTCTCTGCCCTCTCCCCATATGCATCCCTCACTCTCTGCCCTCTTCCCATATGCATCACTCACTCTCTGCCCTCTTCCCATATGCATCACTCACTCTCTGCCCTCTCCACATAAGCATCACTCACTCTCTGCCCACTTTGTCATATGCATCACTCACTCTCTGACCACTTTGTCATATGCATCACTCACTCTCTGCCCTCTTCCCATATGCATCACTCACTCTCTGCCCTCTTCCCATATGCATCACTCACTCTCTGCCCTCTCCACATAAGCATCACTCACTCTCTGCCCACTTTGTCATATGCATCACTCACTCTCTGCCCACTTTGTCAAATGCATCACTCACTCTCTGCCTCTCCCCATATGCATCACTCACTCTCTGTCCTCTCACCATATGCATCCCTCACTCTCTGTCCTCTTCCGCCATATGCATCCCTCACTCTCTGCCCTCTCCCCATATGCATCCCACACTCTCTGCCCACTTTCTCATATGCATCCCTCACTCTCTGCCCCCTTCCCATTTGCATCCCTCACTCTCTGTCCTCTCCCCATAAGTATCACTCACTCTCTGTCCTCTTCCCCAATATGCATCACTCACTCTGTGCCCTCTCCCCATATGCATCATTCACTCTCTGCCCTCTTTGTCATATGCATAACTCACTCTCTGTCCTCTTCCCCATATGCATCACTCACTCTCTGCCCTCTTCCTCATATGCATCACTCACTCTCTGCCCTCTCCCCATATGCATCACTCACTCTCTGCCCTCTTCCCGTATGCATCACTCACTCTCTGCACTCTCCACATATGCATCACTCACTCTCTGCCCACTTTGTCATATGCATCACTCACTCTCTGCCCTCTCCCCATATGCATCACTCACTCTCTGCCCTCTTTGTCATATACATCACTCACTCTCTGCCCTCGCCCCATATGCATCACTCACTCTCTGCCCTCTCCCCATATGCATCCCTCACTCTCTGCCCTCTTCCCATATGCATCACTCACTCTCTGCCCTCTTCCCATATGCATCACTCACTCTCTGCCCTCTCCACATAAGCATCACTCTCTCTCTGCCCACTTTGTCATATGCATCACTCACTCTCTGCCCACTTTGTCATATGCATCACTCACTCTCTGCCCTCTCCCCATATGCATCACTCACTCTCTGTCCTCTCCCCATATGCATCCCTCACTCTCTGTCCTCTTCCGCCATATGCATCCCTCACTCTCTGCCCTCTCCCCATATGCATCCCTCACTCTCTGCTCACATTCTCATATGCATCCCTCACTCTCTGCCCCCTTCCCATTTGCATCCCTCACTCTCTGTCCTCTCCCCATATGTATCACTCACTCTCCGTCCTCTTCCCCAATATGCATCACTCACTCTCTGACCTCTCCCCATATGCATCATTCACTCTCTGCCCTCTTTGTCATATGCATCACTCACTCTCTGCCCTCTTCCCAATATGCATCACTCACTCTCTGCCCTCTTCCTCAAATGCATCACTCACTCTCTGCCCTCTCCCCATATGCATCAGTCACTCTCTGTCCTCTCCCCATATGCATCACTCACTCTCTGCCCTCTTTGACATATGCCTCACTCACTCTCTGCCCTCTCCCCATATGCATCCCTCACTCTCTGTCCTCTTCCCATATGCATCACTCACTCTCTGCCCTCTCCCCATATCCATCACTCACTCTCTGCCCTCTTCCCCATATGCATTGCTCACTCTCTGCCCTCTCACCATATGCATCACTCACTCTCTGCCCTCTCCCCATATGCATGACACTCTCTGCCCTCTTTGTCACATGCATCACTCACTCTCTACCCTCTCCCCATATGCATCCCTCACTCTCTGTCCTCTTCCCATATGCATCACTCACTCTCTGCCCTCTCCCCATATGCATCACTCACTCTCTATCCTCTTTGTCATATGCATCACTCACTCTCTGCCCTTGTTGTCATATGCATCACACACTCTCTGCCCTCTTTGTCATATGCATCACTCACTCTCTGCCCTTTTTGTCATATGCATCACACACTCTCTGCCCTCTTTGTCATATGCATCACTCACTTTCTGCCCTCTTCCCCATATGCATCGCTCACTCTCTGTCCTCTACCCATATGCATCACTCACTCTCTGCCCTCTTTGTCATATGCATCACTCACTCTCTGCCCTCTCCCCATATGCATCCCTCAATCTAGATCCTCTTCCCATATGCATCACTCACTCTGCCCTCTCCCCATATGCATCACTCACTTTCTGTCCTCTTCCCCCATATGCATCACTCACTCTCTGACCTATCCCCATATGCATCACTCACTCTCTGCCCTCTTCCCCATATGCATTGCTCACTCTCTACCCTCTACCCATATCCATCCCTCACTCTCTGCCCTCTCCCCATATGCACCACTCACTCTCTGCCATCTCCCCATATGCATCACTCACTCTATGCCCTCTTCCCCATATGCATCACTCACTCTCTGCCCTCTTCCCCATATGCATCGCTCACTCTCTGTCCTCTTCCCATATGCATCACTCACTCTCTGCCCTCTTTGTCATATGCATCCCTCATACTCTGCCCTCTGCCCATATGCCTCACTCACTCTCTGCCCTCTCCCCATATGCATCACTCACTCTTTGCCCTCTTCCCATATGCATTACTCACTCTCTGCCCTCTCCCCATATGCATCACTCACTCTCTGCACTCTTCACATATGCATCACTCACTCTCTGCCCTCTTCTCATATGCATCACTCACTCTCTGCCCTCTTTGTCATATGCATCACTTACTCTCTGCTCTCTCCCCATATGCATCACTCACTCTCTGTTCTCTCCCCATATGCATCCCTCACTCTCTGTCCTCTTCTCCCATATGCATCCCTCACTCTCTGCCCTCTCCCCATATGCATCTGTCCTCTTCCCCCATATGCATCACTCACTCTCTGTCCTCTCCCCATATGCATCACTCACTCTCTGACCTCTCCCAATATGCATCACTCACTCTCTGTCCTCTCCCCATATGCATCCCTCACTCTCTGCCTTCTTCCCCATATGCATCCCTCACTCTCTGTCCTCTTCCCATATGCATCACTCACTCTCTGCCCTCTCCCCATTTGCATCACTCACACTCTGCACTCTCCTCATATGCTTCACTCACTCTCTGCACTCTTTGTCATATGCAACCCTCACTCTTTGCCCCCTTCTCATTTGCATACCTCACTCTCTTTCCTCTCCCCATATGCATCACTCACTCTCTGCCCTCTCCCCATAAGCATCACTCACTCTCTGCTCTCTTCCCCATATGCATCACTCACTCTCTGCCCTCTCATTCACTCTCTGCCCTCTTTGTCATATGCATCACTCACTCTCTGCCCTCTTCCCCATATGCATCACTCACTCTCTGCCCTCTTCCTCATATGCATCACTCACTCTCTGCCCTCTCCCCAAATGCATCACTCACTCTCTGCCCTCTTCCCGTATGCATCACTCACTCTCTGCCCTCTCCACATATGCATCACTCACTCTCTGCCCACTTTGTCATATGCATCACTCACTCTCTGCCCTCTCCCCATATGCATCACTCACTCTCAATCTCTGCCCTCTTCCCCCATATGCATCACTCACTCTCTGCCCTCTTCCCCACGTGCTTCCCTCACTCTCTGCCCTCTTCCCTTATGCATCACTCACTCTCTGCCCTCTCCCCATATGCATCACTCACTCTCCACCACCTCCCCATATGCACCCCTCACTATCTGCCCTCTCCCTATATGCATCACTCACTCTCTGCACTCTCCTCTTATCCATCCCTCACTCTCTGCCCTCTTCCCCAAATGCATCCCTCACTCTCCTCTTCCCATATGCATCACTCACTCTCTGCCCTCTCCACGTATGCATCACTCACTCTCTGCCATCTCCCCATATGCATCACTCACTCTCTGCCCTCTGTCATATGCATCACTCACTCTCTCCCCTCTCCCCATATGCATCACTCACTCTCTGCCCTCTCCCCATATGCTTCCCTCACTCTCTGCCCTCTTTCCATATGCATCACTCACTCTCTGCCCTCTTCCCATATGCATCACTCACTCTCTGCCCTCTCCACATATGCATCACTCACTCTCTGCCCACTTTGTCATATGCATCACTCACTCTCTGCCCTCTCCCCATATGCATCACTCACTCTCTGCCCTCTTTGTCATATACATCACTCACTCTCTGCCCTCGCCCCATATGCATCACTCACTCTCTGCCCTCTCCCCATATGCATCCCTCACTCTCTGCCCTCTTCCCATATGCATCACTCACTCTCTGCCCTCTTCCCATATGCATCACTCACTCTCTGCCCTCTCCACATAAGCATCACTCACTCTCTGCCCACTTTGTCATATGCATCACTCACTCTCTGACCACTTTGTCATATGCATCACTCACTCTCTGCCCTCTTCCCATATGCATCACTCACTCTCTGCCCTCTTCCCATATGCATCACTCACTCTCTGCCCTCTCCACATAAGCATCACTCACTCTCTGCCCACTTTGTCATATGCATCACTCACTCTCTGCCCACTTTGTCAAATGCATCACTCACTCTCTGCCTCTCCCCATATGCATCACTCACTCTCTGTCCTCTCACCATATGCATCCCTCACTCTCTGTCCTCTTCCGCCATATGCATCCCTCACTCTCTGCCCTCTCCCCATATGCATCCCACACTCTCTGCCCACTTTCTCATATGCATCCCTCACTCTCTGCCCCCTTCCCATTTGCATCCCTCACTCTCTGTCCTCTCCCCATAAGTATCACTCACTCTCTGTCCTCTTCCCCAATATGCATCACTCACTCTCTGCCCTCTCCCCATATGCATCATTCACTCTCTGCCCTCTTTGTCATATGCATAACTCACTCTCTGTCCTCTTCCCCATATGCATCACTCACTCTCTGCCCTCTTCCTCATATGCATCACTCACTCTCTGCCCTCTCCCCATATGCATCACTCACTCTCTGCCCTCTTCCCGTATGCATCACTCACTCTCTGCACTCTCCACATATGCATCACTCACTCTCTGCCCACTTTGTCATATGCATCACTCACTCTCTGCCCTCTCCCCATATGCATCACTCACTCTCTGCCCTCTTTGTCATATACATCACTCACTCTCTGCCCTCGCCCCATATGCATCACTCACTCTCTGCCCTCTCCCCATATGCATCCCTCACTCTCTGCCCTCTTCCCATATGCATCACTCACTCTCTGCCCTCTTCCCATATGCATCACTCACTCTCTGCCCTCTCCACATAAGCATCACTCTCTCTCTGCCCACTTTGTCATATGCATCACTCACTCTCTGCCCACTTTGTCATATGCATCACTCACTCTCTGCCCTCTCCCCATATGCATCACTCACTCTCTGTCCTCTCCCCATATGCATCCCTCACTCTCTGTCCTCTTCCGCCATATGCATCCCTCACTCTCTGCCCTCTCCCCATATGCATCCCTCACTCTCTGCTCACATTCTCATATGCATCCCTCACTCTCTGCCCCCTTCCCATTTGCATCCCTCACTCTCTGTCCTCTCCCCATATGTATCACTCACTCTCCGTCCTCTTCCCCAATATGCATCACTCACTCTCTGCCCTCTCCCCATATGCATCATTCACTCTCTGCCCTCTTTGTCATATGCATCACACACTCTCTGCCCTCTTTGTCATATGCATCACTCACATTCTGCCCTCTTCCCCATATGCATCGCTCACTCTCTGTCCTCTACCCATATGCATCACTCACTCTCTGCCCTTTTTGTCATATGCATCACTCACTCTCTGCCCTCTGCCCATATGCATCACTCACTCTCTGCCCTCTGCCCATATGCATCACTCACTCTCTCCCCTATTCCCCATATGCATCACTCACTCTCTGCCCTCTTCCCCATATACATCACTCAATCTCTGCCCTCTTCCCCCATATGCATCACTGACTCTCTTCCCTCTTCCCCATATGCATCCCTCACTCTCTGCCCTCTTCCCATATGCATCACTCACTCTCTGCCCTCTCCCCATATGCACGCCTCACTCTCTGCCCTCTACCCATATGCAACACTCACTCTCTGCCCTCTCCCCTTATCCATCACACACTCTCTGCCCTCTTCCCCATATGCATCCCTCACTCTCTCTCCTCTTCCCATATGCATCACTCACTCTCTGGCCTCTTCCCATATGCATCACTCACTCTCCCCCCTCTTCCCATATGCATCACTCACTCTCTGCCCTCTCCACATATGCAACACTCTCTGCACACTTTGTCATATGCATCACTCGCTCTCTGCCCACTTTGTCATATGCATCACTCACTCTCTGCCCTCTCCCCATATCCATCCCTCACTCTATGCCCTCTTCCCCATATGCATCACTCATTCTCTTCCCTCTCCCCATATGCATCACTCATTCTCTGCCCTCTTCCCCATATGCATCCCTCACTCTCTGTCCTCTTCCCATATGCATCACTCACTCTCTGCCCTCTCCCCATTTGCATCACTCACACTCTGCCCTCTCCTCATATGCTTCACTCACTCTCTGCACTCTTTGTCATATGCATCCCTCACTCTCTGCCCCCTTCTCATTTGCATCCCTCACTCTCTGTCCTCTCCCCATATGCATCACTCACTCTCTGCCCTCTCCCCATTTGCATCACTCACACTCTGCCCTCTCCTCATATGCTTCACTCACTCTCTGCACTCTTTGTCATATACATCCATCACTCTCTGCCCTCTTCCCATATGCATCACTCACTCTCTGCCCTCTCCCCATATGCATCACTCACTCTCTGTCCTCTTCCCATATGCATCACTCACTCTCTGCCCTCTTTGTCATATGCATCACTCACTCTCTGCCTTCTTCCCCATATCCATCCTTCACTCTCCGCCCTCTCCCCATATGCACGCCTCACTCTCTGCCCTCTTCCCATATGCAACACTCACTCTCTGCCCTCTCCCCTTATCCATCCCACACTCTCTGCCCTCTTCCTCATATGCATCCCTCACTCTCTCTCCTCTTCCCATATGCATCACTCACTCTCTGCCATCTCCCCATATGCATCACTCACTCTCTGCCGTCTCCCCATATGCATCACTCACTCTCTTTCCTCTCCTCATATGCATCACTCACTCTCTGCCCTCTTTGTCATATGCATCACTCACTCTCTGCCCTCTCCCCATATGCATCACTCACTCTCTGGCCTCTTCCCATATGCATCACTCACTCTCCCCCCTCTTCCCATATGCATCACTCACTCTCTGCCCTCTCCACATATGCAACACTCTCTGCACACTTTGTCATATGCATCACTCGCTCTCTGCCCACTTTGTCATATGCATCACTCACTCTCTGCCCTCTCCCCATATCCATCCCTCACTCTATGCCCTCTTCCCCATATGCATCACTCATTCTCTTCCCTCTCCCCATATGCATCACTCATTCTCTGCCCTCTTCCCCATATGCATCCCTCACTCTCTGTCCTCTTCCCATATGCATCACTCACTCTCTGCCCTCTCCCCATTTGCATCACTCACACTCTGCCCTCTCCTCATATGCTTCACTCACTCTCTGCACTCTTTGTCATATGCATCCCTCACTCTCTGCCCCCTTCTCATTTGCATCCCTCACTCTCTGTCCTCTCCCCATATGCATCACTCACTCTCTGCCCTCTCCCCATTTGCATCACTCACACTCTGCCCTCTCCTCATATGCTTCACTCACTCTCTGCACTCTTTGTCATATACATCCATCACTCTCTGCCCTCTTCCCATATGCATCACTCACTCTCTGCCCTCTCCCCATATGCATCACTCACTCTCTGTCCTCTTCCCATATGCATCACTCACTCTCTGCCCTCTTTGTCATATGCATCACTCACTCTCTGCCTTCTTCCCCATATCCATCCTTCACTCTCCGCCCTCTCCCCATATGCACGCCTCACTCTCTGCCCTCTTCCCATATGCAACACTCACTCTCTGCCCTCTCCCCTTATCCATCCCACACTCTCTGCCCTCTTCCTCATATGCATCCCTCACTCTCTCTCCTCTTCCCATATGCATCACTCACTCTCTGCCATCTCCCCATATGCATCACTCACTCTCTGCCGTCTCCCCATATGCATCACTCACTCTCTTTCCTCTCCTCATATGCATCACTCACTCTCTGCCCTCTTTGTCATATGCATCACTCACTCTCTGCCCTCTCCCCATATGCATCACTCACTCTCTGGCCTCTTCCCATATGCATCACTCACTCTCTCCCCTCTTCCCATATGCATCACTCACTCTCTGCCCTCTCCACATATGCAACACTCTCTGCACACTTTGTCATATGCATCACTCGCTCTCTGCCCACTTTGTCATATGCATCACTCACTCTCTGCCCTCTCCCCATATCCATCCCTCACTCTATACCCTCTTCCCCATATGCATCACTCATTCTCTTCCCTCTCCCCATATGCATCACTCTCTCTCTGCCCTCTTCCCCATATGCATCACTCACTCTCTTTCCTCTCCTCATATGCATCACTCACTCTCTGCCCTCTTTGTCATATGCATCACTCACTCTCTGCCCTCTCCCCATATGCATCACTCACACTCTGCCCTCTCCTCATATGCTTCACTCACTCTCTGCACTCTTTGTCATATGCATCCCTCACTCTCTGCCCCCTTCTCATTTGCATCCCTCACTCTCTGTCCTCTCCCCATATGCATCACTCACTCTCTGCCCTCTCCCCATTTGCATCACTCACACTCTGCCCTCTCCTCATATGCTTCACTCACTCTCTGCACTCTTTGTCATATGCATCCATCACTCTCTGCCCTCTTGCCATATGCATCACTCACTCTCTGCCCTCTCCCCATATGCATCACTCACTCTCTGTCCTCTTCCCATATGCATCACTCACTCTCTGCCCTCTTTGTCATATGCATCACTCACTCTCTGCCTTCTTCCCCATATCCATCCTTCACTCTCCGCCCTCTCCCCATATGCACGCCTCACTCTCTGCCCTCTACCCATATGCAACACTCACTCTCTGCCCTCTCCCCTTATCCATCCCACACTCTCTGCCCTCTTCCCCATATGCATCCCTCACTCTCTCTCCTCTTCCCATATGCATCACTCACTCTCTGCCATCTCCCCATATGCATCACTCACTCTCTGCCATCTCCCCATATGCATCACTCACTCTCTTTCCTCTCCTCATATGCATCACTCACTCTCTGCCCTCTTTGTCATATGCATCACTCACTCTCTGCCCTCTCCCCATATGCATCACTCACTCTCTGGCCTCTTCCCATATGCATCACTCACTCTCTCCCCTCTTCCCATATGCATCACTCACTCTCTGCCCTCTCCACATATGCAACACTCTCTGCACACTTTGTCATATGCATCACTCGCTCTCTGCCCACTTTGTCATATGCATCACTCACTCTCTGTCCTCTTCCCCATATGCATCACTCACTCTCTGCCCTCTTCCTCATATGCATCACTCACTCTCTGCCCTCTCCCCATATGCATCACTCACTCTCTGCCCTCTTCCCGTATGCATCACTCACTCTCTGCACTCTCCACATATGCATCACTCACTCTCTGCCCACTTTGTCATATGCATCACTCACTCTCTGCCCTCTCCCCATATGCATCACTCACTCTCTGCCCTCCTCCCATATGCATCACTCACTCTCTGCCTTCTTCCCATATGCATCACTCACTCTCTGCCCTCTCCACATAAGCATCACTCTCTCTCTGCCCACTTTGTCATATGCATCACTCACTCTCTGCCCACTTTGTCATATGCATCACTCACTCTCTGCCCTCGCCCCATATACATCACTCACTCTCTGCCCTCTCCCCATATGCATCCCTCACTCTCTGCCCTCTTCCCATATGCATCACTCACTCTCTGCCTTCTTCCCATATGCATCACTCACTCTCTGCCCTCTCCACATAAGCATCACTCTCTCTCTGCCCACTTTGTCATATGCATCACTCACTCTCTGCCCACTTTGTCATATGCATCACTCACTCTCTGCCCTCTCCCCATATGCATCACTCACTCTCTGTCCTCTCCCCATATGCATCCCTCACTCTCTGTCCTCTTCCGCCATATGCATCCCTCACTCTCTGCCCTCTCCCCATATGCATCCCTCACTCTCTGCTCACATTCTCATATGCATCCCTCACTCTCTGCCCCCTTCCCATTTGCATCCCTCACTCTCTGTCCTCTCCCCATATGTATCACTCACTCTCCGTCCTCTTCCCCAATATGCATCACTCACTCTCTGCCCTCTCCCCATATGCATCATTCACTCTCTGCCCTCTTTGTCATATGCATCACTCACTCTCTGCCCTCTTCCCAATATGCATCACTCACTCTCTGCCCTCTTCCTCAAATGCATCACTCACTCTCTGCCCTCTCCCCATATGCATCAGTCACTCTCTGTCCTCTCCCCATATGCATCACTCACTCTCTGCCCTCTTTGACATATGCCTCACTCACTCTCTGCCCTCTCCCCATATGCATCCCTCACTCTCTGTCCTCTTCCCATATGCATCACTCACTCTCTGCCCTCTCCCCATATCCATCACTCACTCTCTGCCCTCTTCCCCATATGCATTGCTCACTCTCTGCCCTCTCACCATATGCATCACTCACTCTCTGCCCTCTCCCCATATGCATGACACTCTCTGCCCTCTTTGTCACATGCATCACTCACTCTCTACCCTCTCCACATATGCATCCCTCACTCTCTGTCCTCTTCCCATATGCATCACTCACTCTCTGCCCTCTCCCCATATGCATCACTCACTCTCTATCCTCTTTGTCATATGCATCACTCACTCTCTGCCCTTGTTGTCATATGCATCACACACTCTCTGCCCTCTTTGTCATATGCATCACTCACTCTCTGCCCTTTTTGTCATATGCATCACACACTCTGTGCCCTCTTTGTCATATGCATCACTCACTTTCTGCCCTCTTCCCCATATGCATCGCTCACTCTCTGTCCTCTACCCATATGCATCACTCACTCTCTGCCCTTTTTGTCATATGCATCACTCACTCTCTGCCCTCTGCCCATATGCATCACTCACTCTCTGCCCTCTGCCCATATGCATCACTCACTCTCTCCCCTATTCCCCATATGCATCACTCACTCTCTACCCTCTTCCCCATATACATCACTCAATCTCTGCCCTCTTCCCCCATATGCATCACTGACTCTCTTCCCTCTTCCCCATATGCATCCCTCACTCTCTGCCCTCTTCCCATATGCATCACTCACTCTCTGCCCTCTCCCCATATGCACGCCTCACTCTCTGCCCTCTTCCCATATGCAACACTCACTCTCTGCCCTCTCCCCTTATCCATCACACACTCTCTGCCCTCTTCCCCATATGCATCCCTCACTCTCTCTCCTCTTCCCATATGCATCACTCACTCTCTGCCATCTCCCCATTTGCATCACTCACTCTCTGCCGTCTCTCCATATGCATCACTCACTCTCTTTCCTCTCCTCATATGCATCACTCACTCTCTGCCCTCTCCCCATATGCATCACTCACTCTCTGCCCTCTCCCCATATGCATCCCTCACTCTCTGCCCTCTTCCCATATGCATCACTCACTCTCTCCCCTCTTCCCATATGCATCACTCACTCTCTGCCCTCTCCACATATGCAACACTCACTCTCTGCACACTTTGTCATATGCATCACTCGCTCTCTGTCCACTTTGTCATATGCATCACTCACTCTCTGCCCTCTCCCCATATCCATCCATCACTCTATGCCCTCTTCCCCATATGCATCACTCATTCTCTTCCCTCTCCCCATATGCATCACTCACTCTCTGCCCTCTTCCCCATATGCATCCCTCACTCTCTGTCCTCTTCCCATATGCATCACTCACTCTCTGCCCTCTCCCCATTTGCATCACTCACACTCTGCCCTCTCCTCATAAGCTTCACTCACTCTCTGCACTCTTTGTCATATGCATCCCTCACTCTCTGCCCCTTCTCATTTCCATCCCTCACTCTCTGTCCTCTCCCCATATGCATCACTCACTCTCTGTCCTCTTCCCCATATGCATCACTCACTCTCTGCCCTCTCCCCATATCCATCCCTCACTCTCCGCCCTCTCCCTATATGCATCACTCACTCTCCGCCCTCTCCCCATATGCATCACTCACTCTCCGCCCTCTCCCCATATGCATCACTCACTCTCTGCCCTCTCCCCATATGCATCACTCACTCTCTGCCCTCTTTGTCATATGCATCACTCACTCACTGTCCTCTCCCCATATACATCCCTCACTCTCTGTCCTCTTCCCATATGCATCACTCACTCTCTGCCCTCTCCCCATATGCATCACTCACTCTCTGCCCTCTTCCCCATATGCATCACTCATTCTCTGCCCTCTTCCCCATATGCATCAGTCACTCTCTGCCCTCTTTGTCATATGCATCACTCATTCTCTGTCCTCTCCCCATATGCATCACTCACTCTCTGCCCTCTTTGTTATATGCATCACTCACTCTCTGCCCTCTCACCATATGCATCCCTCACTCTCTGTCCTCTCCCCATATGCATCACTTACTCTCTGCCCTCTCCCCATATGCATCACTCACTCTCTGTCCTCTTCCCCCATATGCATCACTCACTCTCTGCCCTCTCCCCATATGCATCACTCACTCTCTGCCCTCTTCCCCATATGCATCACTCACTCTCTACCCTCTACCCATATCCATCCCTCACTCTCTGCCCTCTCCCCATATGCATCACTCACTCTCTGCCCTCTCCCCATATGCAGTCCTCACTCTCTGCCCTCTTCCCATATGCATCACTCACTCTCTGCCCTCTCCCCATATGCATCACTCACTCTCTGTCCTCTTCCCATATGCATCACTCACTCTCTGCCCTCTTTGTCATATGCATCACTCACTCTCTGCCCTCTCCCCATATCCATCCTTCACTCTCCGCCCTCTCCCCATATGCACGCCTCACTCTCTGCCCTCTTCCCATATGCAACACTCACTCTCTGCCCTCTCCCCTTATCCATCCCACACTCTCTGCCCGTTTCCCCATATGCATCCCTCACTCTCTCTCCTCTTCCCATATGCATCACTCACTCTCTGCCATCTCCCCATATGCATCACTCACTCTCTGCCATCTCCCCATATGCATCACTCACTCTCTTTCCTCTCCTCATATGCATCACTCACTCTCTGCCCTCTTTGTCATATGCATCACTCACTCTCTGCCCTCTCCCCATATGCATCACTCACTCTCTGTCCTCTTCCCATATGCATCACTCAATCTCTGCCCTCTCCCCATAAGCATCACTCACTCTCTCCCCTCTTCCCATATGCATCACTCACTCTCTGCCCTCTCCACATATGCAACACTCTATGCACACTTTGTCATATGCATCACTCGCTCTCTGCCCACGTTGTCATATGCATCACTCACTCTCTGCCCTCTACCCATATCCATCCCTCACTCTATGCCCTCTTCCCCATATGCATCACTCATTCTCTTCCCTCTCCCCATATGCATCACTCACTCTCTGCCCTCTTCCCCATATGCATCCCTCACTCTCTGTCCTCTTCCCATATGCATCACTCTCTCTCTGCCCTCTCCCCATTTGCATCACTCACACTCTGCCCTCTCCTCATATGCTTCACTCACTCTCTGCACTCTTTGTCATATGCATCCCTCACTCTCTGCCCCCTTCTCATTTGCATCCCTCACTCTCTGTCCTCTCCCCATATGCATCACTCACTCTCTGTCCTCTTCCCCATATGCATCACTCACTCTCTGCACTCTACCCATATGCATCACTCACTCTCTGCCTTCTTCCCCATATGCATTGCTCACTCTCTGCCCTCTTCCCCATATGCATCACTCACTCTCTGCCCTCTTCCCCATATGCATCACTCACTCTCTGCCCTCTCCCCATATGCACGCCTCACTCTCTGCCCTCTTCCCATATGCAACACTCACTCTCTGCCCTCTCCCCTTATCCATCCCACACTCTCTGCCCTCTTCCCCATATGCATCCCTCACTCTCTCTCCTCTTCCCATATGCATCACTCACTCTCTGCCATCTCCCCATATGCATCACTCACTCTCTGCCGTCTCCCCATATGCATCACTCACTCTCTTTCCTCTCCTCATATGCATCACTCACTCTCTGCCCTCTTTGTCATATGCATCACTCACTATCTGCCCTCTCCCCATATGCATCACTCACTCTCTGGCCTCTTCCCATATGCATCACTCACTCTCTCCCCTCTTCCCTTATGCATCACTCACTCTCTGCCCTCTCCACATATGCAACACTCTCTGCACACTTTGTCATATGCATCACTCGCTCTCTGCCCACTTTGTCATATGCATCACTCACTCTCTGCCCTCTCCCCATATCCATCCCTCACTCTATGCCCTCTTCCCCATATGCATCACTCATTCTCTTCCCTCTCCCCATATGCATCACTCATTCTCTGCCCTCTTCCCCATATGCATCCCTCACTCTCTGTCCTCTTCCCATATGCATCACTCACTCTCTGCCCTCTCCCCATTTGCATCACTCACACTCTGCCCACTCCTCATATGCTTCACTCACTCTCTGCACTCTTTGTCATATGCATCCCTCACTCTCTGCCCCCTTCTCATTTGCATCCCTCACTCTCTGTCCTCTCCCCATATGCATCACTCACTCTCTGCCCTCTCCCCATTTGCATCACTCACACTCTGCCCTCTCCTCATATGCTTCACTCACTCTCTGCACTCTTTGTCATATGCATCCATCACTCTCTGCCCTCTTCCCATATGCATCACTCACTCTCTGCCCTCTCCCCATATGCATCACTCACTCTCTGTCCTCTTCCCATATGCATCACTCACTCTCTGCCCTCTTTGTCATATGCATCACTCACTCTCTGCCTTCTTCCCCATATCCATCCTTCACTCTCCGCCCTCTCCCCATATGCACGCCTCACTCTCTGCCCTCTTCCCATATGCAACACTCACTCTCTGCCCTCTCCCCTTATCCATCCCACACTCTCTGCCCTCTTCCCCATATGCATCCCTCACTCTCTCTCCTCTTCCCATATGCATCACTCACTCTCTGCCATCTCCCCATATGCATCACTCACTCTCTGCCGTCTCCCCATATGCATCACTCACTCTCTTTCCTCTCCTCATATGCATCACTCACTCTCTGCCCTCTTTGTCATATGCATCACTCACTCTCTGCCCTCTCCCAACATGCATCACTCACTCTCTGGCCTCTTCCCATATGCATCACTCACTCTCTCCCCTCTTCCCATATGCATCACTCACTCTCTGCCCTCTCCACATATGCAACACTCTCTGCACACTTTGTCATATGCATCACTCGCTCTCTGCCCACTTTGTCATATGCATCACTCACTCTCTGCCCTCTCCCCATATCCATCCCTCACTCTATGCCCTCTTCCCCATATGCATCACTCATTCTCTTCCCTCTCCCCATATGCATCACTCTCTCTCTGCCCTCTTCCCCATATGCATCACTCACTCTCTTTCCTCTCCTCATATGCATCACTCACTCTCTGCCCTCTTTGTCATATGCATCACTCACTCTCTGCCCTCTCCCCATATGCATCACTCACTCTCTGGCCTCTTCCCATATGCATCACTCACTCTCTCCCCTCTTCCCATATGCATCACTCACTCTCTGCCCTCTCCACATATGCAACACTCTCTGCACACTTTGTCATATGCATCACTCACTCTCTGCCCTCTCCCCATATCCATCCCTCACTCTATGCCCTCTTCCCCATATGCATCACTCATTCTCTTCCCTCTCCCCATATGCATCACTCATTCTCTGCCCTGTTCCCCATATGCATCCCTCACTCTCTGCCCTCTCCCCATATGCATCACTCACTCTCTCCCCTCTTCCCATATGCATCACTCACTCTCTGCCCTGTCCACATATGCAACACTCTATGCACACTTTGTCATATGCATCACTCGCTCTCTGCCCACGTTGTCATATGCATCACTCACTCTCTGCCCTCTACCCATATCCATCCCTCACTCTATGCCCTCTTCCCCATATGCATCACTCATTCTCTTCCCTCTCCCCATATGCATCACTCACTCTCTGCCCTCTTCCCCATATGCATCCCTCACTCTCTGTCCTCTTCCCATATACATCACTCTCTCTCTGCCCTCTCCCCATTTGCATCACTCACACTCTGCCCTCTCCTCATATGCTTCACTCACTCTCTGCACTCTTTGTCATATGCATCCCTCACTCTCTGCCCCCTTCTCAATTGCATCCCTCACTCTCTGTCCTCTCCCCATATGCATCACTCACTCTCTGTCCTCTTCCCCATATGCATCACTCACTCTCTGCACTCTACCCATATGCATCACTCACTCTCTGCCTTCTTCCCCATATGCATTGCTCACTCTCTGCCCTCTTCCCCATATGCATCACTCACTCTCTGCCCTCTTCCCCATATGCATCACTCACTCTCTGCCCTCTCCCCATATGCACGCCTCACTCTCTGCCCTCTTCCCATATGCAACACTCACTCTCTGCCCTCTCCCCTTATCCATCCCACACTCTCTGCCCTCTCCCCTTATCCATCCCACACTCTCTGCCCTCTTCCCCATATGCATCCCTCACTCTCTCTCCTCTTCCCATATGCATCACTCACTCTCTGCCATCTCCCCATATGCATCACTCACTCTCTGCCGTCTCCCCATATGCATCACTCACTCTCTTTCCTCTCCTCATATGCATCACTCACTCTCTGCCCTCTTTGTCATATGCATCACTCACTCTCTGCCCTCTCCCCATATGCATCACTCACTCTCTGGCCTCTTCCCATATGCATCACTCACTCTCTCCCCTCTTCCCATATGCATCACTCACTCTCTGCCCTCTCCACATATGCAACACTCTCTGCACACTTTGTCATATGCATCACTCGCTCTCTGCCCACTTTGTCATATGCATCACTCACTCTCTGCCCTCTCCCCATATCCATCCCTCACTCTATGCCCTCTTCCCCATATGCATCACTCATTCTCTTCCCTCTCCCCATATGCATCACTCATTCTCTGCCCTCTTCCCCATATGCATCCCTCACTCTCTGTCCTCTTCCCATATGCATCACTCACTCTCTGCCCTCTCCCCATTTGCATCACTCACACTCTGCCCACTCCTCATATGCTTCACTCACTCTCTGCACTCTTTGTCATATGCATCCCTCACTCTCTGCCCCCTTCTCATTTGCATCCCTCACTCTCTGTCCTCTCCCCATATGCATCACTCACTCTCTGCCCTCTCCCCATTTGCATCACTCACACTCTGCCCTCTCCTCATATGCTTCACTCACTCTCTGCACTCTTTGTCATATGCATCCATCACTCTCTGCCCTCTTCCCATATGCATCACTCACTCTCTGCCCTCTCCCCATATGCATCACTCACTCTCTGTCCTCTTCCCATATGCATCACTCACTCTCTGCCCTCTTTGTCATATGCATCACTCACTCTCTGCCTTCTTCCCCATATCCATCCTTCACTCTCCGCCCTCTCCCCATATGCACGCCTCACTCTCTGCCCTCTTCCCATATGCAACACTCACTCTCTGCCCTCTCCCCTTATCCATCCCACACTCTCTGCCCTCTTCCCCATATGCATCCCTCACTCTCTCTCCTCTTCCCATATGCATCACTCACTCTCTGCCATCTCCCCATATGCATCACTCACTCTCTGCCGTCTCCCCATATGCATCACTCACTCTCTTTCCTCTCCTCATATGCATCACTCACTCTCTGCCCTCTTTGTCATATGCATCACTCACTCTCTGCCCTCTCCCCACATGCATCACTCACTCTCTGGCCTCTTCCCATATGCATCACTCACTCTCTCCCCTCTTCCCATATGCATCACTCACTCTCTGCCCTCTCCACATATGCAACACTCTCTGCACACTTTGTCATATGCATCACTCGCTCTCTGCCCACTTTGTCATATGCATCACTCACTCTCTGCCCTCTCCCCATATCCATCCATCACTCTATGCCCTCTTCCCCATATGCATCACTCATTCTCTTCCCTCTCCCCATATGCATCACTCTCTCTCTGCCCTCTTCCCCATATGCATCACTCACTCTCTTTCCTCTCCTCATATGCATCACTCACTCTCTGCCCTCTTTGTCATATGCATCACTCACTCTCTGCCCTCTCCCCATATGCATCACTCACTCTCTGGCCTCTTCCCATATGCATCACTCACTCTCTCCCCTCTTCCCATATGCATCACTCACTCTCTGCCCTCTCCACATATGCAACACTCTCTGCACACTTTGTCATATGCATCACTCACTCTCTGCCCTCTCCCCATATCCATCCCTCACTCTATGCCCTCTTCCCCATATGCATCACTCATTCTCTTCCCTCTCCCCATATGCATCACTCATTCTCTGCCCTCTTCCCCATATGCATCCCTCACTCTCTGTCCTCTTCCCATATGCATCACTCACTCTCTGCCCTCTCCCCATTTGCATCACTCACACTCTGCCCTCTCCTCATATGCTTCACTCACTCTCTGCACTCTTTGTCATATGCATCCATCACTCTCTGCCCTCTTCCCATATGCATCACTCACTCTCTGCCCTCTCCCCATATGCATCACTCACTCTCTGTCCTCTTCCCATATGCATCACTCACTCTCTGCCCTCTTTGTCATATGCATCACTCACTCTCTGCCTTCTTCCCCATATCCATCCTTCACTCTCCGCCCTCTCCCCATATGCACGCCTCACTCTCTGCCCTCTTCCCATATGCAACACTCACTCTCTGCCCTCTCCCCTTATCCATCCCACACTCTCTGCCCTCTTCCCCATATGCATCCCTCACTCTCTCTCCTCTTCCCATATGCATCACTCACTCTCTGCCATCTCCCCATATGCATCACTCACTCTCTGCCGTCTCCCCATATGCATCACTCACTCTCTTTCCTCTCCTCATATGCATCACTCACTCTCTGCCCTCTCCCCATATGCATCAGTCACTCTCTGACCTCTCCCCATATGCATCACTCACTCTCTGCCCTCTCCCCATATGCATCCCTCACTCTCTGTCCTCTTCCCATATGCATCACTCACTCTCTGCCCTCTCCCCATATGCATCCCTCACTCTCTGTCCTCTTCCCATATGCATCACTCACTCTCTCCCCTCTTCCCATATGCATCACTCACTCTCTGCCCTCTCCACATATGCAACACTCTCTGCACACTTTGTCATATGCATCACTCGCTCTCTGCCCACTTTGTCATATGCATCACTCACTCTCTGCCCTCTTTGTCATATGCATCACTCACTCTCTGCACTCTTTGTCATATGCATCACTCACTCTCTGCCCTCTCCCCATATGCATCACTCACTCTCTGGCCTCTTCCCATATGCATCACTCACTCTCTCCCCTCTTCCCATATGCATCACTCACTCTCTGCCCTCTCCACATATGCAACACTCTCTGCACACTTTGTCATATGCATCACTCGCTCTCTGCCCACTTTGTCATATGCATCACTCACTCTCTGCCCTCTCCCCATATCCATCCCTCACTCTATGCCCTCTTCCCCATATGCATCACTCATTCTCTTCCCTCTCCCCATATGCATCACTCACTCTCTGCCCTCTTCCCCATATGCATCACTCACTCTCTTTCCTCTCCTCATATGCATCACTCACTCTCTGCCCTCTTTGTCATATGCATCACTCACTCTCTGCCCTCTCCCCATATGCATCACTCACTCTCTGGCCTCTTCCCATATGCATCACTCACTCTCTCCCCTCTTCCCATATGCATCACTCACTCTCTGCCCTCACCACATATGCAACACTCTCTGCACACTTTGTCATATGCAACACTCACTCTCTGCCCTCTCCCCATATCCATCCCTCACTCTATGCCCTCTTCCCCATATGCATCACTCATTCTCTTCCCTCTCCCCATATGCATCACTCACTCTCTGCCCTCTTCCCCATATGCATCCCTCACTCTCTGTCCTCTTCCCATATGCATCACTCACTCTCTGCCCTCTCCCCATTTGCATCACTCACACTCTGCCCTCTCCTCATATGCTTCACTCACTCTCTGCACTCTTTGTCATATGCATCCCTCACTCTCTGCCCCTTCTCATTTGCATCCCTCACTCTCTGTCCTCTGCCCATATGCATCACTCACTCTCTGTCCTCTTCCCCATATGCATCACTCACTCTCTGCACTCTCCCCATATGCATCACTCACTCTCTGCCCTCTTTGTCATATGCATCACTCATTCTCTGTCCTCTCCCCATATACATCCCTCACTCTCTGTCCTCTTCCCATATGCATCACTCACTCTCTGCCCTCTCCCCATATGCATCACTCACTCTCTGCCCTCTTCCCCATATGCATCACTCACTCTCTGCCCTCTCCCCATATGCATCAGTCACTCTCTGCCCTCTCCCCATATGCATCACTCACTCTCTGCCCTCTCCCCATATGCATCCCTCACTCTCTGTCCTCTTCCCATATGCATCACTCTCTCTCTGCCCTCTCCCCATATGCATCAATCACTCTCTGTCCTCTTCCCCCATATGCATCACTCACTCTCTGCCCTCTCCCCATATGAATCCCTCTCTCTCTGCCCTCTTCCCATATGCATCACTCACTCTCCGCCGTCTCCCCATATGCATCACTCACTCTCTGTCCTCTTCCCATATGCATCACTCACTCTCTGCCCTCTTCCCCATATGCATCACTCACTCTCTGCCCTCTCCCCATTTGCATCACCCACACTCTGCCCTCTCCTCATATGCTTCACTCACTCTCTGCACTCTTCCCCATATGCATCACTCACTCTCTGCCCTCTCCCCTTATGCATCAGTCACTCTCTGCCCTCTCCCCATATGCATCACTCACTCTCTGCCCTCTTCCCATATGCATCACTCACTTTCTGCCCTCTTTGTCATAAGCATCACTCACTCTCTGCCCTCTACCCATATGCATCCCTCACTCTCTGTCCTCTTCCCATATGCATCACTCACTCTCTGCCCTCTCACCATATGCATCACTCACTCTCTGCCCTCTTTGTCAAATGCATCACTCACTCTCTGCCCTCTTTGTCATATGCATCACACACTCTCTGCCCTCTTTGTCATATGCCTCACTCACTCTCTGCCCTCTTCGCCATATGCATCCATCACTCTCTGCCCTCTCCCCATATGCATCACTAACCCTTGCCTCTCCCCATATGCATCAATCACTCTTTGCCCTCTTCCCCATATGCATCACTCACACTCTGCCCTCTCCCCATATGCATTGGTCACGCTCTGCCCTCTTTGTCATATGCATCACTCACTCTCTGCCCTCTCCCCATATGAATCACTCACTCTCTGCCCTCTCCCCATATGCATCACTCACTCTCTGCACTCTTCCCATATGCATCACTCACTCTCTGACCTCTCCCCATATGCATCACTCACACTCTGCCCTCTCCCCATATGCATCACTCACTCTCTGCCCTCTCCCCATATGCATCACTCACTCTCTGCCCTCTCCCCATATACATCACTCACTCTCTGCCCTCATCCCATTTGCATCACTCACTCTCTGCCCTTTTTGTCATATGCATCACACACTCTCTGCCCTCTTTGTCATATGCATCACTCACTCTCTGCCCTCTTCCCCATATGCATCCCTCACTCTCTGCCCTCTTTGTCATATGCATCACTCACTTTCTGCCCTCTTCCCCATATGCATCGCTCACTCTCTGTCCTCTACCCATATGCATCAATCACTCTCTGCCCTCTTTGTCATATGCATCACTCACTCTCTGCCCTCTCCCCATATGCATCTCTCACTCTCTCCCCTCTTCCCCATATGCATCACTCAATCTCTGCCCTCTTCCTCCATGTGCATCACTCACTCTCTTCCCTCTTCCCCATATGCATCCCTCACTCTCTGCCCTCTTCCCATATGCTTCACTCACTCTCTGCCCTCTCCCCATATGCACGCCTCACTCTCTGCCCTCTTCCCATTTGCAACACTCACTCTCTGCCCTCTCCCCTTATCCATCCCACACTCTCTGCCCTCTTCCCCATATGCATCCCTCACTCTCTCTCCTCTTCCCATATGCATCACTCACTCTCTGCCATCTCCCCATATGCATCACTCACTCTCTGCCGTCTCCCCATATGCATCACTCACTCTCTTTCCTCTCCTCATATGCATCAGTCTCTCTCTGCCCTCTTTGTCATATGCATCACTCACTCTCTGCCCTCTCCCCATATGCATCACTTACTCTCTGCCCTCTCCTCATATGCATCCCTCACTCTCTCCCCTCTTCCCATATGCATCACTCACTCTCTCCCCTCTTCCCATATGCATCACTCACTCTCTTCCCTCTCCCCATATGCATCACTCACTCTCTGCCCTCTCCCCATATGCATCACTCACTCTCTGCCCTCTTTGTTATATGCATCACTCACTCTCTGCCCTCTCCCCATATGCATCCCTCACTCTCTGTCCTCTTCCCATATGCATCACTCACTCTCTGCCCTCTCCCCATATGCATCACTCACTCTCTGTCCTCTTCCCCCATATGCATCAATCACTCTCTGCCCTCTCCCCATATGCATCACTCACTCTCTGCCCTCTTCCCCATATGCATCACTCACTCTCTACCCTCTACCCATATCCATCCCTCACTCTCTGCCCTCTCCCCATATGCATCGCTCACTCTCTGCCCTCTCCCCATATGCATCACTCACTCTTTGCCCTCTTCCCATATGCATCACTCACTCTCTGCACTCTTTGTCATATGCATCACTCACTCTCTGCCCTCTCCCCATATGCATCCCTCACTCTCTGCCCTCTTCCCATATGCATCACTCACTCTCTGCCCTCTCCCCATATGCATCACTCACTCTCTGTCCTCTTCCCATATGCATCACTCACTCTCTGCCCTCTTTGTCATATGCATCACTCACTCTCTGCCCTCTTCCCCATATGCATCACTCACTCTCTGCCCTCTCCCCATATGCATCAGTCACTCTCTGCCCTCTCCCCATATGCATCACTCACTCTCTGCCCTCTTCCCATATGCATCACTCACTCTCTGCCCTCTTTGTCATATGCATCACTCACTCGCTGCCCTCTCTCCATATGCATCCCTCACTCTCTGTCCTCTTCCCATATGCATCACTCACTCTCTGCCCTCTCCCCATATGCATCATTCACTCTCTGCCCTCTTTGTCAAATGCATCACTAGCTCTCTGCCCTCTTTATCATATGCATCACAAACTCTCTGCCCTCTTTGTCATATGCATCACTCACTCTCTGCCCTCTTCGCCATATGCATCCCTCACTCTCTGCCCTCTCCCCATATGCATCACTAACCTTTGCCTCTCCCCATATGCATCAATCACTCTTTGCCCTCTTCCCCATAAGCATCACTCACACTCTGCCCTCTCCCCATATGCATTGCTCACGCTCTGCCCTCTTTCTCATATGCATCACTCACTCTCTGCCCTCTCCCCATATGCATCACTCACTCTCTGCCCTCTTCCCCCGTATGCATCCTTCACTCTCTGCCCTCTCCCCATATGCATTACTCACTCTCTGCCCTCTCCCCATATGCATCCCTCAGTCTCTGCCCTCTCCCCATATGCATCACTCACTCTCTGTCCTCTTCCCATATGCATCACTCACTCTCTGCCCTCTCCCCACATCCATCACTCACTCTCTGCCCTCTTCCCCATATGCATTGCTCACTCTCTGCCCTCTCCCCATATGCATCACTCAAACTATGCCCTCTCCCCATATGCATAACACTCTCTGCCCTCTTTGTCATATGCATCACTCACTCTCCACCCTCTCCCCATATGCAATCCGTCACTCTCTGTCCTCTTCCCATATGCATCACTCACTCTCTGCCCTCTCCCCCATATGCATCCCTCACTCTCTGCCGTCTTTGTCATATGCATCACTCACTTTCTGCCCTCTTTCCCATATGCATCCCTCACTCTCTGCCGTCTTTGTCATATGCATCACTCACTTTCTGCCCTCTTCCCCATATGCATCGCTCACTCTCTGTCCTCTACCCATATGCATCACTCACTCTCTGCCCTCTTTGTCATATGCATCACTGACTCTCTGCCCTCTCCCAATATGCATCACTCACTCTCTCCCCTTTTCCCCATATGCATCACTCACTCTCTGCCCTCTTCCCCATATGCATCACTCAATCTCTGCCCTCTTCCCCATATGCATCACTCACCCTCTTCCCTCTTCCCCATATGCATCCCTCACTCTCTGCCCTCTTCCCATATGCATCACTCACTCTCTGCCCTCTCCCCATATGCACGCCTCACTCTCTGCCCTCTTCCCATATGCAACACTCACTCTCTGCCCTCTCCCTTTATCCATCCCACACTCTCTGCCCTCTTCCCCCATATGCATCCTTCACTCTCTCTCCTCTTCCCATATGCATTACTCATTCTCTGCCATCTCCGCATATGCATCACTCACTCTCTGCCGTCTCCCCATATGCATCACTCACTATCTTTCCTCTCCTCATATGCATCAGTCACTCTCTGCCCTCTTTGTCATATGCATCACTCACTCTCTGCCCTCTCCCCATATGCATCACTCACTCTCTGCCCTCTCCCCATATGCATCACTCACTCTCTGCCCTCTTCCCATATGCATCACTCACTCTCTCCCCTCTTCCCATATGCATCACTCACTCTCTGCCCTCTCCACATATGCAACACTCACTCTCTGCACACTTTGTCATATGCATCACTCGCTCTCTGCCCACTTTGTCATATGCATCACTCACTCTCTGCCCTCTCCCCATATCCATCCCTCACTCTCTGCCGTCTTTGTCATATGCATCACTCACTTTCTGCCCTCTTCCCCATATGCATCGCTCACTCTCTGTCCTCTACCCATATGCATCACTCACTCTCTGCCCTCTTTGTCATATGCATCACTGACTCTCTGCCCTCTCCCAATATGCATCACTCACTCTCTCCCCTTTTCCCCATATGCATCACTCACTCTCTGCCCTCTTCCCCATATGCATCACTCAATCTCTGCCCTCTTCCCCATATGCATCACTCACCCTCTTCCCTCTTCCCCATATGCATCCCTCACTCTCTGCCCTCTTCCCATATGCATCACTCACTCTCTGCCCTCTCCCCATATGCACGCCTCACTCTCTGCCCTCTTCCCATATGCAACACTCACTCTCTGCCCTCTCCCTTTATCCATCCCACACTCTCTGCCCTCTTCCCCATATGCATCCTTCACTCTCTCTCCTCTTCCCATATGCATCACTCATTCTCTGCCATCTCCGCATATGCATCACTCACTCTCTGCCGTCTCCCCATATGCATCACTCACTCTCTTTCCTCTCCTCATATGCATCAGTCACTCTCTGCCCTCTTTGTCATATGCATCACTCACTCTCTGCCCTCTCCCCATATGCATCACTCACTCTCTGCCCTCTCCCCATATGCATCACTCACTCTCTGCCCTCTTCCCATATGCATCACTCACTCTCTCCCCTCTTCCCATATGCATCACTCACTCTCTGCCCTCTCCACATATGCAACACTCACTCTCTGCACACTTTGTCATATGCATCACTCGCTCTCTGCCCACTTTGTCATATGCATCCCTCACTCTCTGCCCTCTCCCCATATCCATCCCTCACTCTATGCCCTCTTCCCCATATGCATCACTCATTCTCTTCCCTCTCCCCATATGCATCACTCACTCTCTGCCCTCTTCCCCATATGCATCCCTCACTCTCTGTCCTCTTCCCATATGCATCACTCACTCTCTGCCCTCTCCCCATTTGCATCACTCAAACTCTGCCCTCTCCCCATATGCATTACACTCTCTGCCCTCTTTGTCATATGCATCACTCACTCTCTACCCTCTCCCCATATGCATCCGTCACTCTCTGTCCTCTTCCCATATGCATCACTCACTCTCTGCCCTCTCCCCCATATGCATCCCTCACTCTCTGCCGTCTTTGTCATATGCATCACTCACTTTCTGCCCTCTTTCCCATATGCATCCCTCACTCTCTGCCGTCTTTGTCATATGCATCACTCACTTTCTGCCCTCTTCCCCATATGCATCGCTCACTCTCTGTCCTCTACCCATATGCATCACTCACTCTCTGCCCTCTTTGTCATATGCATCACTGACTCTCTGCCCTCTCCCAATATGCATCACTCACTCTCTCCCCTTTTCCCCATATGCATCACTCACTCTCTGCCCTCTTCCCCATATGCATCACTCAATCTCTGCCCTCTTCCCCATATGCATCACTCACTCTCTTCCCTCTTACCCATATGCATCCCTCACTCTCTGCCCTCTTCCCATATGCATCACTCACTCTCTGCCCTCTCCCCATATGCACGCCTCACTCTCTGCCCTCTTCCCATATGCAACACTCACTCTCTGCCCTCTCCCCTTATCCATCCCACACTCTCTGCCCTCTTCCCCATATGCATCCTTCACTCTCTCTCCTCTTCCCATATGCATCACTCACTCTCTGCCATCTCCCCATATGCATCACTCACTCTCTGCCGTCTCCCCATATGCATCACTCACTCTCTTTCCTCTCCTCATATGCATCAGTCACTCTCTGCCCTCTTTGTCATATGCATCACTCACTCTCTGCCCTCTCCCCATATGCATCACTCACTCTCTGCCCTCTCCCCATATGCATCACTCACTCTCTGCCCTCTTCCCATATGCATCACTCACTCTCTCCCCTCTTCCCATATGCATCACTCACTCTCTGCCCTCTCCACATATGCAACACTCACTCTCTGCACACTTTGTCATATGCATCACTCGCTCTCTGCCCACTTTGTCATATGCATCACTCACTCTCTGCCCTCTCCCCATATCCATCCCTCACTCTATGCCCTCTTCCCCATATGCATCACTCATTCTCTTCCCTCTCCCCATATGCATCACTCACTCTCTGCCCTCTTCCCCATATGCATCCCTCACTCTCTGTCCTCTTCCCATATGCATCACTCACTCTCTGCCCTCTCCTCATATGCTTCACTCACTCTCTGCACTCTTTGTCATATGTATCCCTCACTCTCTGCCCCCTTCTCATTTGCATCCCTCACTCTCTGTCCTCTCCCCATATGCATCACTCACTCTCTGTCCTCTTCCCCATATGCATCACTCACTCTCTGCACTCTCCCCATATGCATTACTCACTCTCTGCCTTCTTCCCCATATGCATCGCTCACTCTCTGCCCTCTCCCCATATCCATCCCTCACTCTCCGCCCTCTCCCCATATGCATCACTCACTCTCCGCCCTCTCCCCATATGCATCACTCACTCTCCGCCCTCTCCCCATATGCATCACTCACTCTCTGCCCTCTCCCCATATGCATCACTCACTCTCTGCCCTCTTTGTCATATGCATCACTCACTCTCTTTCCTCTCCCCATATACATCTCTCACTCTCTGTCCTCTTCCCATATGCATCACTCACTCTCTGCCGTCTCCCCATATGCATCACTTACTCTCTGCCCTCTTTCCCATATGCATCACTCACTCTCTGCCCTCTTCCCCATATGCATCAGTCACTCTCTGCCCTCTCCCCATATGCATCCCTCACTCTCTGCCCTCTTCCCATATGCATCACTCACTCTCTCCCCTCTTCCCATATGCATCACTCACTCTCTGCCCTCTCCACATATGCAACGCTCACTCTCTGCACACTTTGTCATATGCATCACTCGCTCTCTGCCCACTTTGTCATATGCATCACTCACTCTCTGCCCTCTCCCCATATCCATCCCTCACTCTATGCCCTCTTCCCCATATGCATCACTCATTCTCTTCCCTCTCCCCATATGCATCACTCACTCTCTGCCCTCTTCCCCATATGCATCCCTCATTCTCTGTCTTCTTCCCATATGCATCACTCACTCTCTGCCCTCTCCCCATTTGCATCACTCACACTCTGCCCTCTCCTCATATGCTTCACTCACTCTCTGCACTCTTTGTCATATGCATCCCTCACTCTCTGCCCCCTTCTCATTTGCATCCCTCACTCTCTGTCCTCTCCCCATATGCATCACTCACTCTCTGTCCTCTTACCCATATGCATCACTCACTCTCTGCACTCTTCCCCATATGCATCACTCACTCTCTGCCTTCTTCCCCATATGCATCGCTCACTCTCTGCCCTCTCCCCTTATCCATCCCTCACTCTCCGCCCTTTCCCCATATGCATCACTCACTCTCCGCCCTCTCCCCATATGCATCACTCACTCTCCGCCCTCTCCCCTTATGCATCACTCACTCTCTGCCCTCTCCCCATATGCATCACTCACTCTCTGCCCTCTTTGTCATATGCATCACTCACTCTCTGTCCTCTCCCCATATACATCCCTCACTCTCTGTCCTCTTCCCATATGCATCACTCACTCTCTGCCCTCTCCCCATATGCATCACTCACTCTCTGCCCTCTTCCCCATATGCATCACTCACTCTCTGCCCTCTTCCCCATATGCATCAGTCACTCTCTGCCCTCTTTGTCATATGCATCACTCATTCTCTGTCCTCTCCCCATATACATCCCTCACTCTCTGTCCTCTTCCCATATGCATCACTCACTCTCTACCCTCTCCCCATATGCATCGCTCACTCTCTGCCCTCTCCCCATATGCATCACTCACTCTTTGCCCTCTTCCCATATGCATCACTCACTCTCTGCACTCTTTGTCATATGCATCACTCACTCTCTGCCCTCTCCCCATATGCATCCCTCACTCTCTGCCCTCTTCCCATATGCATCACTCACTCTCTGCCCTCTCCCCATATGCATCACTCACTCTCTGTCCTCTTCCCATATGCATCACTCACTCTCTGCCCTCTTTGTCATATGCATCACTCACTCTCTGCCCTCTTCCCCATATGCATCACTCACTCTCTGCCCTCTCCCCATATGCATCAGTCACTCTCTGCCCTCTCCCCATATGCATCACTCACTCTCTGCCCTCTTCCCATATGCATCACTCACTCTCTGCCCTCTTTGTCATATGCATCACTCACTCGCTGCCCTCTCTCCATATGCATCCCTCACTCTCTGTCCTCTTCCCATATGCATCACTCACTCTCTGCCCTCTCCCCATATGCATCATTCACTCTCTGCCCTCTTTGTCAAATGCATCACTAGCTCTCTGCCCTCTTTATCATATGCATCACAAACTCTCTGCCCTCTTTGTCATATGCATCACTCACTCTCTGCCCTCTTCGCCATATGCATCCCTCACTCTCTGCCCTCTCCCCATATGCATCACTAACCTTTGCCTCTCCCCATATGCATCAATCACTCTTTGCCCTCTTCCCCATAAGCATCACTCACACTCTGCCCTCTCCCCATATGCATTGCTCACGCTCTGCCCTCTTTCTCATATGCATCACTCACTCTCTGCCCTCTCCCCATATGCATCACTCACTCTCTGCCCTCTTCCCCCGTATGCATCCTTCACTCTCTGCCCTCTCCCCATATGCATTACTCACTCTCTGCCCTCTCCCCATATGCATCCCTCAGTCTCTGCCCTCTCCCCATATGCATCACTCACTCTCTGTCCTCTTCCCATATGCATCACTCACTCTCTGCCCTCTCCCCACATCCATCACTCACTCTCTGCCCTCTTCCCCATATGCATTGCTCACTCTCTGCCCTCTCCCCATATGCATCACTCAAACTATGCCCTCTCCCCATATGCATAACACTCTCTGCCCTCTTTGTCATATGCATCACTCACTCTCCACCCTCTCCCCATATGCATCCGTCACTCTCTGTCCTCTTCCCATATGCATCACTCACTCTCTGCCCTCTCCCCCATATGCATCCCTCACTCTCTGCCGTCTTTGTCATATGCATCACTCACTTTCTGCCCTCTTTCCCATATGCATCCCTCACTCTCTGCCGTCTTTGTCATATGCATCACTCACTTTCTGCCCTCTTCCCCATATGCATCGCTCACTCTCTGTCCTCTACCCATATGCATCACTCACTCTCTGCCCTCTTTGTCATATGCATCACTGACTCTCTGCCCTCTCCCAATATGCATCACTCACTCTCTCCCCTTTTCCCCATATGCATCACTCACTCTCTGCCCTCTTCCCCATATGCATCACTCAATCTCTGCCCTCTTCCCCATATGCATCACTCACCCTCTTCCCTCTTCCCCATATGCATCCCTCACTCTCTGCCCTCTTCCCATATGCATCACTCACTCTCTGCCCTCTCCCCATATGCACGCCTCACTCTCTGCCCTCTTCCCATATGCAACACTCACTCTCTGCCCTCTCCCTTTATCCATCCCACACTCTCTGCCCTCTTCCCCATATGCATCCTTCACTCTCTCTCCTCTTCCCATATGCATTACTCATTCTCTGCCATCTCCGCATATGCATCACTCACTCTCTGCCGTCTCCCCATATGCATCACTCACTATCTTTCCTCTCCTCATATGCATCAGTCACTCTCTGCCCTCTTTGTCATATGCATCACTCACTCTCTGCCCTCTCCCCATATGCATCACTCACTCTCTGCCCTCTCCCCATATGCATCACTCACTCTCTGCCCTCTTCCCATATGCATCACTCACTCTCTCCCCTCTTCCCATATGCATCACTCACTCTCTGCCCTCTCCACATATGCAACACTCACTCTCTGCACACTTTGTCATATGCATCACTCGCTCTCTGCCCACTTTGTCATATGCATCACTCACTCTCTGCCCTCTCCCCATATCCATCCCTCACTCTCTGCCGTCTTTGTCATATGCATCACTCACTTTCTGCCCTCTTCCCCATATGCATCGCTCACTCTCTGTCCTCTACCCATATGCATCACTCACTCTCTGCCCTCTTTGTCATATGCATCACTGACTCTCTGCCCTCTCCCAATATGCATCACTCACTCTCTCCCCTTTTCCCCATATGCATCACTCACTCTCTGCCCTCTTCCCCATATGCATCACTCAATCTCTGCCCTCTTCCCCATATGCATCACTCACCCTCTTCCCTCTTCCCCATATGCATCCCTCACTCTCTGCCCTCTTCCCATATGCATCACTCACTCTCTGCCCTCTCCCCATATGCACGCCTCACTCTCTGCCCTCTTCCCATATGCAACACTCACTCTCTGCCCTCTCCCTTTATCCATCCCACACTCTCTGCCCTCTTCCCCATATGCATCCTTCACTCTCTCTCCTCTTCCCATATGCATCACTCATTCTCTGCCATCTCCGCATATGCATCACTCACTCTCTGCCGTCTCCCCATATGCATCACTCACTCTCTTTCCTCTCCTCATATGCATCAGTCACTCTCTGCCCTCTTTGTCATATGCATCACTCACTCTCTGCCCTCTCCCCATATGCATCACTCACTCTCTGCCCTCTCCCCATATGCATCACTCACTCTCTGCCCTCTTCCCATATGCATCACTCACTCTCTCCCCTCTTCCCATATGCATCACTCACTCTCTGCCCTCTCCACATATGCAACACTCACTCTCTGCACACTTTGTCATATGCATCACTCGCTCTCTGCCCACTTTGTCATATGCATCCCTCACTCTCTGCCCTCTCCCCATATCCATCCCTCACTCTATGCCCTCTTCCCCATATGCATCACTCATTCTCTTCCCTCTCCCCATATGCATCACTCACTCTCTGCCCTCTTCCCCATATGCATCCCTCACTCTCTGTCCTCTTCCCATATGCATCACTCACTCTCTGCCCTCTCCCCATTTGCATCACTCAAACTCTGCCCTCTCCCCATATGCATTACACTCTCTGCCCTCTTTGTCATATGCATCACTCACTCTCTACCCTCTCCCCATATGCATCCGTCACTCTCTGTCCTCTTCCCATATGCATCACTCACTCTCTGCCCTCTCCCCCATATGCATCCCTCACTCTCTGCCGTCTTTGTCATATGCATCACTCACTTTCTGCCCTCTTTCCCATATGCATCCCTCACTCTCTGCCGTCTTTGTCATATGCATCACTCACTTTCTGCCCTCTTCCCCATATGCATCGCTCACTCTCTGTCCTCTACCCATATGCATCACTCACTCTCTGCCCTCTTTGTCATATGCATCACTGACTCTCTGCCCTCTCCCAATATGCATCACTCACTCTCTCCCCTTTTCCCCATATGCATCACTCACTCTCTGCCCTCTTCCCCATATGCATCACTCAATCTCTGCCCTCTTCCCCATATGCATCACTCACTCTCTTCCCTCTTACCCATATGCATCCCTCACTCTCTGCCCTCTTCCCATATGCATCACTCACTCTCTGCCCTCTCCCCATATGCACGCCTCACTCTCTGCCCTCTTCCCATATGCAACACTCACTCTCTGCCCTCTCCCCTTATCCATCCCACACTCTCTGCCCTCTTCCCCATATGCATCCTTCACTCTCTCTCCTCTTCCCATATGCATCACTCACTCTCTGCCATCTCCCCATATGCATCACTCACTCTCTGCCGTCTCCCCATATGCATCACTCACTCTCTTTCCTCTCCTCATATGCATCAGTCACTCTCTGCCCTCTTTGTCATATGCATCACTCACTCTCTGCCCTCTCCCCATATGCATCACTCACTCTCTGCCCTCTCCCCATATGCATCACTCACTCTCTGCCCTCTTCCCATATGCATCACTCACTCTCTCCCCTCTTCCCATATGCATCACTCACTCTCTGCCCTCTCCACATATGCAACACTCACTCTCTGCACACTTTGTCATATGCATCACTCGCTCTCTGCCCACTTTGTCATATGCATCACTCACTCTCTGCCCTCTCCCCATATCCATCCCTCACTCTATGCCCTCTTCCCCATATGCATCACTCATTCTCTTCCCTCTCCCCATATGCATCACTCACTCTCTGCCCTCTTCCCCATATGCATCCCTCACTCTCTGTCCTCTTCCCATATGCATCACTCACTCTCTGCCCTCTCCTCATATGCTTCACTCACTCTCTGCACTCTTTGTCATATGTATCCCTCACTCTCTGCCCCCTTCTCATTTGCATCCCTCACTCTCTGTCCTCTCCCCATATGCATCACTCACTCTCTGTCCTCTTCCCCATATGCATCACTCACTCTCTGCACTCTCCCCATATGCATTACTCACTCTCTGCCTTCTTCCCCATATGCATCGCTCACTCTCTGCCCTCTCCCCATATCCATCCCTCACTCTCCGCCCTCTCCCCATATGCATCACTCACTCTCCGCCCTCTCCCCATATGCATCACTCACTCTCCGCCCTCTCCCCATATGCATCACTCACTCTCTGCCCTCTCCCCATATGCATCACTCACTCTCTGCCCTCTTTGTCATATGCATCACTCACTCTCTTTCCTCTCCCCATATACATCTCTCACTCTCTGTCCTCTTCCCATATGCATCACTCACTCTCTGCCGTCTCCCCATATGCATCACTTACTCTCTGCCCTCTTTCCCATATGCATCACTCACTCTCTGCCCTCTTCCCCATATGCATCAGTCACTCTCTGCCCTCTCCCCATATGCATCCCTCACTCTCTGCCCTCTTCCCATATGCATCACTCACTCTCTCCCCTCTTCCCATATGCATCACTCACTCTCTGCCCTCTCCACATATGCAACGCTCACTCTCTGCACACTTTGTCATATGCATCACTCGCTCTCTGCCCACTTTGTCATATGCATCACTCACTCTCTGCCCTCTCCCCATATCCATCCCTCACTCTATGCCCTCTTCCCCATATGCATCACTCATTCTCTTCCCTCTCCCCATATGCATCACTCACTCTCTGCCCTCTTCCCCATATGCATCCCTCATTCTCTGTCTTCTTCCCATATGCATCACTCACTCTCTGCCCTCTCCCCATTTGCATCACTCACACTCTGCCCTCTCCTCATATGCTTCACTCACTCTCTGCACTCTTTGTCATATGCATCCCTCACTCTCTGCCCCCTTCTCATTTGCATCCCTCACTCTCTGTCCTCTCCCCATATGCATCACTCACTCTCTGTCCTCTTACCCATATGCATCACTCACTCTCTGCACTCTTCCCCATATGCATCACTCACTCTCTGCCTTCTTCCCCATATGCATCGCTCACTCTCTGCCCTCTCCCCTTATCCATCCCTCACTCTCCGCCCTTTCCCCATATGCATCACTCACTCTCCGCCCTCTCCCCATATGCATCACTCACTCTCCGCCCTCTCCCCTTATGCATCACTCACTCTCTGCCCTCTCCCCATATGCATCACTCACTCTCTGCCCTCTTTGTCATATGCATCACTCACTCTCTGTCCTCTCCCCATATACATCCCTCACTCTCTGTCCTCTTCCCATATGCATCACTCACTCTCTGCCCTCTCCCCATATGCATCACTCACTCTCTGCCCTCTTCCCCATATGCATCACTCACTCTCTGCCCTCTTCCCCATATGCATCAGTCACTCTCTGCCCTCTTTGTCATATGCATCACTCATTCTCTGTCCTCTCCCCATATACATCCCTCACTCTCTGTCCTCTTCCCATATGCATCACTCACTCTCTACCCTCTCCCCATATGCATCACTCACTCTCTGCCCTCTTCCCCATATGCATCACTCACTCTCTGCCCTCTCCCCATATGCATCAGTCACTCTCTGCCCTCTCCCCATATGCATCACTCACTCTCTGCCCTCTCCCCATATGCATCACTCACTCTCTGCCCTCTTTGTTATATGCATCACTCACTCTCTGCCCTCTCCCCATATGCATCCCTCACTCTCTGTCCTCTTCCCATATGCATCACTCACTCTCTGCCCTCTCCCCATATGCATCACTCACTCTCTGTCCTCTTCCCCCATATGCATCAATCACTCTCTGCCCTCTCCCCATATGCATCACTCACTCTCTGCCCTCTTCCCCATATGCATCACTCACTCTCTACCCTCTACCCATATCCATCCCTCACTCTCTGCCCTCTCCCCATATGCATCGCTCACTCTCTGCCCTCTCCCCATATGCATCACTCACTCTTTGCCCTCTTCCCATATGCATCACTCACTCTCTGCACTCTTTGTCATATGCATCACTCACTCTCTGCCCTCTCCCCATATGCATCCCTCACTCTCTGCCCTCTTCCCATATGCATCACTCACTCTCTGCCCTCTCCCCATATGCATCACTCACTCTCTGTCCTCTTCCCATATGCATCACTCACTCTCTGCCCTCATTGTCATATGCATCCCTCACTCTCTGCCCTCTTCCCCATATGCATCACTCACTCTCTGCCCTCTCCCCATATGCATCAGTCACTCTCTGCCCTCTCCCCATATGCATCACTCACTCTCTGCCCTCTTCCCATATGCATCACTCACTCTCTGCCCTCTTTGTCATATGCATCACTCACTCGCTGCCCTCTCTCCATATGCATCCCTCACTCTCTGTCCTCTTCCCATATGCATCTCTCACTCTCTGCCCTCTCCCCATATGCATCACTCACTCTCTGCCCTCTTTGTCAAATGCATCACTAGCTCTCTGCCCTCTATATCATATGCATCACAAACTTTCTGCCCTCTTTGTCATATGCATCACTCACTCACTGCCCTCTTCGCCATATGCATCCCTCACTCTCTGCCCTCTCCCCATATGCATCACTAACCTTTGCCTCTCCCCATATGCATCAATCACTCTTTGCCCTCTTCCCCATAAGCATCACTCACACTCTGCCCTCTCCCCATATGCATTGCTCACGCTCTGCCCTCTTTCTCATATGCATCACTCACTCTCTGCCCTCTCCCCATATGCATCACTCACTCTCTGCCCTCTTCCCCCGTATGCATCCTTCACTCTCTGCCCTCTCCCCATATGCATTACTCACTCTCTGCCCTCTCCCCATATGCATCCCTCAGTCTCTGCCCTCTCCCCATATGCATCACTCACTCTCTGTCCTCTTCCCATATGCATCACTCACTCTCTGCCCTCTCCCCACATCCATCACTCACTCTCTGCCCTCTTCCCCATATGCATTGCTCACTCTCTGCCCTCTCCCCATATGCATCACTCAAACTCTGCCCTCTCCCCATATGCATAATACTCTCTGCCCTCTTTGTCATATGCATCACTCACTCTCCACCCTCTCCCCATATGCATCCGTCACTCTCTGTCCTCTTCCCATATGCATCACTCACTCTCTGCCCTCTCCCCCATATGCATCCCTCACTCTCTGCCGTCTTTGTCATATGCATCACTCACTTTCTGCCCTCTTTCCCATATGCATCCCTCACTCTCTGCCGTCTTTGTCATATGCATCACTCACTTTCTGCCCTCTTCCCCATATGCATCGCTCACTCTCTGTCCTCTACCCATATGCATCACTCACTCTCTGCCCTCTTTGTCATATGCATCACTGACTCTCTGCCCTCTCCCAATATGCATCACTCACTCTCTCCCCTTTTCCCCATATGCATCACTCACTCTCTGCCCTCTTCCCCATATGCATCACTCAATCTCTGCCCTCTTCCCCATATGCATCACTCACCCTCTTCCCTCTTCCCCATATGCATCCCTCACTCTCTGCCCTCTTCCCATATGCATCACTCACTCTCTGCCCTCTCCCCATATGCACGCCTCACTCTCTGCCCTCTTCCCATATGCAACACTCACTCTCTGCCCTCTCCCTTTATCCATCCCACACTCTCTGCCCTCTTCCCCATATGCATCCTTCACTCTCTCTCCTCTTCCCATATGCATCACTCATTCTCTGCCATCTCCCCATATGCATCACTCACTCTCTGCCGTCTCCCCATATGCATCACTCACTCTCTTTCCTCTCCTCATATGCATCAGTCACTCTCTGCCCTCTTTGTCATATGCTTCACTCACTCTCTGCCCTCTCCCCATATGCATCACTCACTCTCTGCCCTCTCCCCATATGCATCACTCACTCTCTGCCCTCTTCCCATATGCATCACTCACTCTCTCCCCTCTTCCCATATGCATCACTCACTCTCTGCCCTCTCCAAATATGCAACACTCACTCTCTGCACACTTTGTCATATGCATCACTTGCTCTCTGCCCACTTTGTCATATGCATCACTCACTCTCTGCCCTCTCCCCATATCCATCCCTCACTCTATGCCCTCTTCCCCATATGCATCACTCATTCTCTTCCCTCTCCCCATATGCATCACTCACTCTCTGCCCTCTTCCCCATATGCATCCCTCACTCTCTGTCCTCTTCCCATATGCATCACTCACTCTCTGCCCTCTCCCCATTTGCATCACTCAAACTCTGCCCTCTCCCCATATGCATTACACTCTCTGCCCTCTTTGTCATATGCATCACTCACTCTCTACCCTCTCCCCATATGCATCCGTCACTCTCTGTCCTCTTCCCATATGCATCACTCACTCTCTGCCCTCTCCCCCATATGCATCCCTCACTCTCTGCCGTCTTTGTCATATGCATCACTCACTTTCTGCCCTCTTTCCCATATGCATCCCTCACTCTCTGCCGTCTTTGTCATATGCATCACTCACTTTCTGCCCTCTTCCCCATATGCATTGCTCACTCTCTGTCCTCTACCCATATGCATCACTCACTCTCTGCCCTCTTTGTCATATGCATCACTGACTCTCTGCCCTCTCCCAATATGCATCACTCACTCTCTCCCCTTTTCCCCATATGCATCACTCACTCTCTGCCCTCTTCCCCATATGCATCACTCAATCTCTGCCCTCTTCCCCATATGCATCACTCACTCTCTTCCCTCTTCCCCATATGCATCCCTCACTCTCTGCCCTCTTCCCATATGCATCACTCACTCTCTGCCCTCTCCCCATATGCATCACTCACTCTCTGCCCTCTTCCCGTATGCATCACTCACTCTCTGCACTCTCCACATATGCATCACTCACTCTCTGCCCACTTTGTCATATGCATCACTCACTCTCTGCCCTCTCCCCATATGCATAACACTCTCTGCCCTCTTTGTCATATGCATCACTCACTCTCCACCCTCTCCCCATATGCATCCGTCACTCTCTGTCCTCTTCCCATATGCATCACTCACTCTCTGCCCTCTCCCCCATATGCATCCCTCACTCTCTGCCGTCTTTGTCATATGCATCACTCACTTTCTGCCCTCTTTCCCATATGCATCCCTCACTCTCTGCCGTCTTTGTCATATGCATCACTCACTTTCTGCCCTCTTCCCCATATGCATCGCTCACTCTCTGTCCTCTACCCATATGCATCACTCACTCTCTGCCCTCTTTGTCATATGCATCACTGACTCTCTGCCCTCTCCCAATATGCATCACTCACTCTCTCCCCTTTTCCCCATATGCATCACTCACTCTCTGCCCTCTTCCCCATATGCATCACTCAATCTCTGCCCTCTTCCCCATATGCATCACTCACCCTCTTCCCTCTTCCCCATATGTATCCCTCACTCTCTGCCCTCTTCCCATATGCATCACTCACTCTCTGCCCTCTCCCCATATGCACGCCTCACTCTCTGCCCTCTTCCCATATGCAACACTCACTCTCTGCCCTCTCCCTTTATCCATCCCACACTCTCTGCCCTCTTCCCCATATGCATCCTTCACTCTCTCTCCTCTTCCCATATGCATCACTCATTCTCTGCCATCTCCCCATATGCATCACTCACTCTCTGCCGTCTCCCCATATGCATCACTCACTCTCTTTCCTCTCCTCATATGCATCAGTCACTCTCTGCCCTCTTTGTCATATGCATCACTCACTCTCTGCCCTCTCCCCATATGCATCCCTCACTCTCTGCCCTCTTCCCATATGCATCACTCACTCTCTTCCCTCTCCCCATATGCATCACTCACTCTCTGTCCTCTTCCCATATGCATCACTCACTCTCTGCCCTCATTGTCATATGCATCCCTCACTCTCTGCCCTCTTCCCCATATGCATCACTCACTCTCTGCCCTCTCCCCATATGCATCAGTCACTCTCTGCCCTCTCCCCATATGCATCACTCACTCTCTGCCCTCTTCCCATATGCATCACTCACTCTCTGCCCTCTTTGTCATATGCATCACTCACTCGCTGCCCTCTCTCCATATGCATCCCTCACTCTCTGTCCTCTTCCCATATGCATCTCTCACTCTCTGCCCTCTCCCCATATGCATCACTCACTCTCTGCCCTCTTTGTCAAATGCATCACTAGCTCTCTGCCCTCTATATCATATGCATCACAAACTTTCTGCCCTCTTTGTCATATGCATCACTCACTCACTGCCCTCTTCGCCATATGCATCCCTCACTCTCTGCCCTCTCCCCATATGCATCACTAACCTTTGCCTCTCCCCATATGCATCAATCACTCTTTGCCCTCTTCCCCATAAGCATCACTCACACTCTGCCCTCTCCCCATATGCATTGCTCACGCTCTGCCCTCTTTCTCATATGCATCACTCACTCTCTGCCCTCTCCCCATATGCATCACTCACTCTCTGCCCTCTTCCCCCGTATGCATCCTTCACTCTCTGCCCTCTCCCCATATGCATTACTCACTCTCTGCCCTCTCCCCATATGCATCCCTCAGTCTCTGCCCTCTCCCCATATGCATCACTCACTCTCTGTCCTCTTCCCATATGCATCACTCACTCTCTGCCCTCTCCCCACATCCATCACTCACTCTCTGCCCTCTTCCCCATATGCATTGCTCACTCTCTGCCCTCTCCCCATATGCATCACTCAAACTCTGCCCTCTCCCCATATGCATAACACTCTCTGCCCTCTTTGTCATATGCATCACTCACTCTCCACCCTCTCCCCATATGCATCCGTCACTCTCTGTCCTCTTCCCATATGCATCACTCACTCTCTGCCCTCTCCCCCATATGCATCCCTCACTCTCTGCCGTCTTTGTCATATGCATCACTCACTTTCTGCCCTCTTTCCCATATGCATCCCTCACTCTCTGCCGTCTTTGTCATATGCATCACTCACTTTCTGCCCTCTTCCCCATATGCATCGCTCACTCTCTGTCCTCTACCCATATGCATCACTCACTCTCTGCCCTCTTTGTCATATGCATCACTGACTCTCTGCCCTCTCCCAATATGCATCACTCACTCTCTCCCCTTTTCCCCATATGCATCACTCACTCTCTGCCCTCTTCCCCATATGCATCACTCAATCTCTGCCCTCTTCCCCATATGCATCACTCACCCTCTTCCCTCTTCCCCATATGCATCCCTCACTCTCTGCCCTCTTCCCATATGCATCACTCACTCTCTGCCCTCTCCCCATATGCACGCCTCACTCTCTGCCCTCTTCCCATATGCAACACTCACTCTCTGCCCTCTCCCTTTATCCATCCCACACTCTCTGCCCTCTTCCCCATATGCATCCTTCACTCTCTCTCCTCTTCCCATATGCATCACTCATTCTCTGCCATCTCCCCATATGCATCACTCACTCTCTGCCGTCTCCCCATATGCATCACTCACTCTCTTTCCTCTCCTCATATGCATCAGTCACTCTCTGCCCTCTTTGTCATATGCTTCACTCACTCTCTGCCCTCTCCCCATATGCATCACTCACTCTCTGCCCTCTCCCCATATGCATCACTCACTCTCTGCCCTCTTCCCATATGCATCACTCACTCTCTCCCCTCTTCCCATATGCATCACTCACTCTCTGCCCTCTCCAAATATGCAACACTCACTCTCTGCACACTTTGTCATATGCATCACTTGCTCTCTGCCCACTTTGTCATATGCATCACTCACTCTCTGCCCTCTCCCCATATCCATCCCTCACTCTATGCCCTCTTCCCCATATGCATCACTCATTCTCTTCCCTCTCCCCATATGCATCACTCACTCTCTGCCCTCTTCCCCATATGCATCCCTCACTCTCTGTCCTCTTCCCATATGCATCACTCACTCTCTGCCCTCTCCCCATTTGCATCACTCAAACTCTGCCCTCTCCCCATATGCATTACACTCTCTGCCCTCTTTGTCATATGCATCACTCACTCTCTACCCTCTCCCCATATGCATCCGTCACTCTCTGTCCTCTTCCCATATGCATCACTCACTCTCTGCCCTCTCCCCCATATGCATCCCTCACTCTCTGCCGTCTTTGTCATATGCATCACTCACTTTCTGCCCTCTTTCCCATATGCATCCCTCACTCTCTGCCGTCTTTGTCATATGCATCACTCACTTTCTGCCCTCTTCCCCATATGCATTGCTCACTCTCTGTCCTCTACCCATATGCATCACTCACTCTCTGCCCTCTTTGTCATATGCATCACTGACTCTCTGCCCTCTCCCAATATGCATCACTCACTCTCTCCCCTTTTCCCCATATGCATCACTCACTCTCTGCCCTCTTCCCCATATGCATCACTCAATCTCTGCCCTCTTCCCCATATGCATCACTCACTCTCTTCCCTCTTCCCCATATGCATCCCTCACTCTCTGCCCTCTTCCCATATGCATCACTCACTCCCTGCCCTCTCCCCATATGCATCACTCACTCTCTGCCCTCTTCCCGTATGCATCACTCACTCTCTGCACTCTCCACATATGCATCACTCACTCTCTGCCCACTTTGTCATATGCATCACTCACTCTCTGCCCTCTCCCCATATGCATAACACTCTCTGCCCTCTTTGTCATATGCATCACTCACTCTCCACCCTCTCCCCATATGCATCCGTCACTCTCTGTCCTCTTCCCATATGCATCACTCACTCTCTGCCCTCTCCCCCATATGCATCCCTCACTCTCTGCCGTCTTTGTCATATGCATCACTCACTTTCTGCCCTCTTTCCCATATGCATCCCTCACTCTCTGCCGTCTTTGTCATATGCATCACTCACTTTCTGCCCTCTTCCCCATATGCATCGCTCACTCTCTGTCCTCTACCCATATGCATCACTCACTCTCTGCCCTCTTTGTCATATGCATCACTGACTCTCTGCCCTCTCCCAATATGCATCACTCACTCTCTCCCCTTTTCCCCATATGCATCACTCACTCTCTGCCCTCTTCCCCATATGCATCACTCAATCTCTGCCCTCTTCCCCATATGCATCACTCACCCTCTTCCCTCTTCCCCATATGTATCCCTCACTCTCTGCCCTCTTCCTATATGCATCACTCACTCTCTGCCCTCTCCCCATATGCACGCCTCACTCTCTGCCCTCTTCCCATATGCAACACTCACTCTCTGCCCTCTCCCTTTATCCATCCCACACTCTCTGCCCTCTTCCCCATATGCATCCTTCACTCTCTCTCCTCTTCCCATATGCATCACTCATTCTCTGCCATCTCCCCATATGCATCACTCACTCTCTGCCGTCTCCCCATATGCATCACTCACTCTCTTTCCTCTCCTCATATGCATCAGTCACTCTCTGCCCTCTTTGTCATATGCATCACTCACTCTCTGCCCTCTCCCCATATGCATCACTCACTCTCTGCCCTCTCCCCATATGCATCACTCACTCTCTGCCCTCTTCCCATATGCATCACTCACTCTCTCCCCTCTTCCCATATGCATCACTCACTCTCTGCCCTCTCCACATATGCAACACTCACTCTCTGCACACTTTGTCATATGCATCACTCGCTCTCTGCCCACTTTGTCATATGCATCACTCACTCTCTGCCCTCTCCCCATATCCATCCCTCACTCTCTGCCCTCTTCCCCATATGCATCACTCATTCTCTTCCCTCTCCCCATATGCATCACTCACTCTCTGCCCTCTTCCCCATATGCATCCCTCACTCTCTGTCCTCTTCCCATATGCATCACTCACTCTCTGCCCTCTCCCCATTTGCATCACTCAAACTCTGCCCTCTCCCCATATGCATTACACTCTCTGCCCTCTTTGTCATATGCATCACTCACTCTCTACCCTCTCCCCATATGCATCCGTCACTCTCTGTCCTCTTCCCATATGCATCACTCACTCTCTGCCCTCTCCCCCATATGCATCCCTCACTCTCTGCCGTCTTTGTCATATGCATCACTCACTTTCTGCCCTCTTTCCCATATGCATCCCTCACTCTCTGCCGTCTTTGTCATATGCATCACTCACTTTCTGCCCTCTTCCCCATATGCATCGCTCACTCTCTGTCCTCTACCCATATGCATCACTCACTCTCTGCCCTCTTTGTCATATGCATCACTGACTCTCTGCCCTCTCCCAATATGCATCACTCACTCTCTCCCCTTTTCCCCATATGCATCACTCACTCTCTGCCCTCTTCCCCATATGCATCACTCAATCTCTGCCCTCTTCCCCATATGCATCACTCACTCTCTTCCCTCTTCCCCATATGCATCCCTCACTCTCTGCCCTCTTCCCATATGCATCACTCACTCTCTGCCCTCTCCCCATATGCACGCCTCACTCTCTGCCCTCTTCCCATATGCAACACTCACTCTCTGCCCTCTCCCCTTATCCATCCCACACTCTCTGCCCTCTTCCCCATATGCATCCTTCACTCTCTCTCCTCTTCCCATATGCATCACTCACTCTCTGCCATCTCCCCATATGCATCACTCACTCTCTGCCGTCTCCCCATATGCATCACTCACTCTCTTTCCTCTCCTCATATGCATCAGTCACTCTCTGCCCTCTTTGTCATATGCATCACTCACTCTCTGCCCTCTCCCCATATGCATCACTCACTCTCTGCCCTCTCCCCATATGCATCACTCACTCTCTGCCCTCTTCCCATATGCATCACTCACTCTCTCCCCTCTTCCCATATGCATCACTCACTCTCTGCCCTCTCCACATATGCAACACTCACTCTCTGCACACTTTGTCATATGCATCACTCGCTCTCTGCCCACTTTGTCATATGCATCACTCACTCTCTGCCCTCTCCCCATATCCATCCCTCACTCTATGCCCTCTTCCCCATATGCATCACTCATTCTCTTCCCTCTCCCCATATGCATCACTCACTCTCTGCCCTCTTCCCCATATGCATCCCTCACTCTCTGTCCTCTTCCCATATGCATCACTCACTCTCTGCCCTCTCCCCATTTGCATCACTCACACTCTGCCCTCTCCTCATATGCTTCACTCACTCTCTGCACTCTTTGTCATATGCATCCCTCACTCTCTGCCCCCTTCTCATTTGCATCCCTCACTCTCTGTCCTCTCCCCATATGCATCACTCACTCTCTGTCCTCTTCCCCATATGCATCACTCACTCTCTGCACTCTCCCCATATGCATTACTCACTCTCTGCCTTCTTCCCCATATGCATTGCTCACTCTCTGCCCTCTCCCCATATCCATCCCTCACTCTCCGCCCTCTCCCCATATGCATCACTCACTCTCCGCCCTCTCCCCATATGCATCACTCACTCTCCGCCCTCTCCCCATATGCATCACTCACTCTCTGCCCTCTCCCCATATGCATCACTCACTCTCTGCCCTCTTTGTCATATGCATCACTCACTCTCTTTCCTCTCCCCATATACATCCCTCACTCTCTGTCCTCTTCCCATATGCATCACTCACTCTCTGCCCTCTCCCCATATGCATCACTTACTCTCTGCCCTCTTTCCCATATGCATCACTCACTCTCTGCCCTCTTCCCCATATGCATCAGTCACTCTCTGCCCTCTTCCCCATATGCATCACTCACCCTCTTCCCTCTTCCCCATATGCATCCCTCACTCTCTGCCCTCTTCCCATATGCATCACTCACTCTCTGCCCTCTCCCCATATGCACGCCTCACTCTCTGCCCTCTTCCCATATGCATCACTCATTCTCTTCCCTCTCCCCATATGCATCACTCACTCTCTGCCCTCTTCCCCATATGCATCCCTCACTCTCTGTCCTCTTCCCATATGCATCACTCACTCTCTGCCCTCTCCCCATTTGCATCACTCAAACTCTGCCCTCTCCCCATATGCATTACACTCTCTGCCCTCTTTGTCATATGCATCACTCACTCTCTACCCTCTCCCCATATGCATCCGTCACTCTCTGTCCTCTTCCCATATGCATCACTCACTCTCTGCCCTCTCCCCCATATGCATCCCTCACTCTCTGCCGTCTTTGTCATATGCATCACTCACTTTCTGCCCTCTTTCCCATATGCATCCCTCACTCTCTGCCGTCTTTGTCATATGCATCACTCACTTTCTGCCCTCTTCCCCATATGCATCGCTCACTCTCTGTCCTCTACCCATATGCATCACTCACTCTCTGCCCTCTTTGTCATATGCATCACTGACTCTCTGCCCTCTCCCAATATGCATCACTCACTCTCTCCCCTTTTCCCCATATGCATCACTCACTCTCTGCCCTCTTCCCCATATGCATCACTCAATCTCTGCCCTCTTCCCCATATGCATCACTCACTCTCTTCCCTCTTCCCCATATGCATCCCTCACTCTCTGCCCTCTTCCCATATGCATCACTCACTCTCTGCCCTCTCCCCATATGCACGCCTCACTCTCTGCCCTCTTCCCATATGCAACACTCACTCTCTGCCCTCTCCCCTTATCCATCCCACACTCTCTGCCCTCTTCCCCATATGCATCCTTCACTCTCTCTCCTCTTCCCATATGCATCACTCACTCTCTGCCATCTCCCCATATGCATCACTCACTCTCTGCCGTCTCCCCATATGCATCACTCACTCTCTTTCCTCTCCTCATATGCATCAGTCACTCTCTGCCCTCTTTGTCATATGCATCACTCACTCTCTGCCCTCTCCCCATATGCATCACTCACTCTCTGCCCTCTCCCCATATGCATCACTCACTCTCTGCCCTCTTCCCATATGCATCACTCACTCTCTCCCCTCTTCCCATATGCATCACTCACTCTCTGCCCTCTCCACATATGCAACACTCACTCTCTGCACACTTTGTCATATGCATCACTCGCTCTCTGCCCACTTTGTCATATGCATCACTCACTCTCTGCCCTCTCCCCATATCCATCCCTCACTCTATGCCCTCTTCCCCATATGCATCACTCATTCTCTTCCCTCTCCCCATATGCATCACTCACTCTCTGCCCTCTTCCCCATATGCATCCCTCACTCTCTGTCCTCTTCCCATATGCATCACTCACTCTCTGCCCTCTCCCCATTTGCATCACTCACACTCTGCCCTCTCCTCATATGCTTCACTCACTCTCTGCACTCTTTGTCATATGCATCCCTCACTCTCTGCCCCCTTCTCATTTGCATCCCTCACTCTCTGTCCTCTCCCCATATGCATCACTCACTCTCTGTCCTCTTCCCCATATGCATCACTCACTCTCTGCACTCTCCCCATATGCATTACTCACTCTCTGCCTTCTTCCCCATATGCATTGCTCACTCTCTGCCCTCTCCCCATATCCATCCCTCACTCTCCGCCCTCTCCCCATATGCATCACTCACTCTCCGCCCTCTCCCCATATGCATCACTCACTCTCCGCCCTCTCCCCATATGCATCACTCACTCTCTGCCCTCTCCCCATATGCATCACTCACTCTCTGCCCTCTTTGTCATATGCATCACTCACTCTCTTTCCTCTCCCCATATACATCCCTCACTCTCTGTCCTCTTCCCATATGCATCACTCACTCTCTGCCCTCTCCCCATATGCATCACTTACTCTCTGCCCTCTTTCCCATATGCATCACTCACTCTCTGCCCTCTTCCCCATATGCATCAGTCACTCTCTGCCCTCTTCCCCATATGCATCACTCACCCTCTTCCCTCTTCCCCATATGCATCCCTCACTCTCTGCCCTCTTCCCATATGCATCACTCACTCTCTGCCCTCTCCCCATATGCACGCCTCACTCTCTGCCCTCTTCCCATATGCAACACTCACTCTCTGCCCTCTCCCTTTATCCATCCCACACTCTCTGCCCTCTTCCCCATATGCATCCTTCACTCTCTCTCCTCTTCCCATATGCATCACTCATTCTCTGCCATCTCCCCATATGCATCACTCACTCTCTGCTGTCTCCCCATATGCATCACTCACTCTCTTTCCTCTCCTCATATGCATCAGTCACTCTCTGCCCTCTTTGTCATATGCTTCACTCACTCTCTGCCCTCTCCCCATATGCATCACTCACTCTCTGCCCTCTCCCCATATGCATCACTCACTCTCTGCCCTCTTCCCATATGCATCACTCACTCTCTCCCCTCTTCCCATATGCATCACTCACTCTCTGCCCTCTCCACATATGCAACACTCACTCTCTGCACACTTTGTCATATGCATCACTCGCTCTCTGCCCACTTTGTCATATGCATCACTCACTCTCTGCCCTCTCCCCATATCCATCCCTCACTCTATGCCCTCTTCCCCATATGCATCACTCATTCTCTTCCCTCTCCCCATATGCATCACTCACTCTCTGCCCTCTTCCCCATATGCATCCCTCACTCTCTGTCCTCTTCCCATATGCATCACTCACTCTCTGCCCTCTCCCCATTTGCATCACTCAAACTCTGCCCTCTCCCCATATGCATTACACTCTCTGCCCTCTTTGTCATATGCATCACTCACTCTCTACCCTCTCCCCATATGCATCCGTCACTCTCTGTCCTCTTCCCATATGCATCACTCACTCTCTGCCCTCTCCCCCATATGCATCCCTCACTCTCTGCCGTCTTTGTCATATGCATCACTCACTTTCTGCCCTCTTTCCCATATGCATCCCTCACTCTCTGCCGTCTTTGTCATATGCATCACTCACTTTCTGCCCTCTTCCCCATATGCATCGCTCACTCTCTGTCCTCTACCCATATGCATCACTCACTCTCTGCCCTCTTTGTCATATGCATCACTGACTCTCTGCCCTCTCCCAATATGCATCACTCACTCTCTCCCCTTTTCCCCATATGCATCACTCACTCTCTGCCCTCTTCCCCATATGCATCACTCAATCTCTGCCCTCTTCCCCATATGCATCACTCACTCTCTTCCCTCTTCCCCATATGCATCCCTCACTCTCTGCCCTCTTCCCATATGCATCACTCACTCTCTGCCCTCTCCCCATATGCATCACTCACTCTCTGCCCTCTTCCCGTAAGCATCACTCACTCTCTGCACTCTCCACATATGCATCACTCACTCTCTGCCCACTTTGTCATATGCATCACTCACTCTCTGCCCTCTCCCCATATGCATAACACTCTCTGCCCTCTTTGTCATATGCATCACTCACTCTCCACCCTCTCCCCATATGCATCCGTCACTCTCTGTCCTCTTCCCATATGCATCACTCACTCTCTGCCCTCTCCCCCATATGCATCTCTCACTCTCTGCCGTCTTTGTCATATGCATCACTCACTTTCTGCCCTCTTTCCCATATGCATCCCTCACTCTCTGCCGTCTTTGTCATATGCATCACTCACTTTCTGCCCTCTTCCCCATATGCATCGCTCACTCTCTGTCCTCTACCCATATGCATCACTCACTCTCTGCCCTCTTTGTCATATGCATCACTGACTCTCTGCCCTCTCCCAATATGCATCACTCACTCTCTCCCCTTTTCCCCATATGCATCACTCACTCTCTGCCCTCTTCCCCATATGCATCACTCAATCTCTGCCCTCTTCCCCATATGCATCACTCACCCTCTTCCCTCTTCCCCATATGCATCCCTCACTCTCTGCCCTCTTCCCATATGCATCACTCACTCTCTGCCCTCTCCCCATATGCACGCCTCACTCTCTGCCCTCTTCCCATATGCAACACTCACTCTCTGCCCTCTCCCTTTATCCATCCCACACTCTCTGCCCTCTTCCCCATATGCATCCTTCACTCTCTCTCCTCTTCCCATATGCATCACTCATTCTCTGCCATCTCCCCATATGCATCACTCACTCTCTGCCGTCTCCCCATATGCATCACTCACTCTCTTTCCTCTCCTCATATGCATCAGTCACTCTCTGCCCTCTTTGTCATATGCATCACTCACTCTCTGCCCTCTCCCCATATGCATCACTCACTCTCTGCCCTCTCCCCATATGCATCACTCACTCTCTGCCCTCTTCCCATATGCATCACTCACTCTCTCCCCTCTTCCCATATGCATCACTCACTCTCTGCCCTCTCCACATATGCAATACTCACTCTCTGCACACTTTGTCATATGCATCACTCGCTCTCTGCCCACTTTGTCATATGCATCACTCACTCTCTGCCCTCTCCCCATATCCATCCCTCACTCTATGCCCTCTTCCCCATATGCATCACTCATTCTCTTCCCTCTCCCCATATGCATCACTCACTCTCTGCCCTCTTCCCCATATGCATCCCTCACTCTCTGTCCTCTTCCCATATGCATCACTCACTCTCTGCCCTCTCCCCATTTGCATCACTCAAACTCTGCCCTCTCCCCATATGCATTACACTCTCTGCCCTCTTTGTCATATGCATCACTCACTCTCTACCCTCTCCCCATATGCATCCGTCACTCTCTGTCCTCTTCCCATATGCATCACTCACTCTCTGCCCTCTCCCCCATATGCATCCCTCACTCTCTGCCGTCTTTGTCATATGCATCACTCACTTTCTGCCCTCTTCCCCATATGCATCGCTCACTCTCTGTCCTCTACCCATATGCATCACTCACTCTCTGCCCTCTTTGTCATATGCATCACTGACTCTCTGCCCTCTCCCAATATGCATCACTCACTCTCTCCCCTTTTCCCCATATGCATCACTCACTCTCTGCCCTCTTCCCCATATGCATCACTCAATCTCTGCCCTCTTCCCCATATGCATCACTCACTCTCTTCCCTCTTCCCCATATGCATCCCTCACTCTCTGCCCTCTTCCCATATGCATCACTCACTCTCTGCCCTCTCCCCATATGCACGCCTCACTCTCTGCCCTCTTCCCATATGCAACACTCACTCTCTGCCCTCTCCCCTTATCCATCCCACACTCTCTGCCCTCTTCCCCATATGCATCCTTCACTCTCTCTCCTCTTCCCATATGCATCAATCACTCTCTGCCATCTCCCCATATGCATCACTCACTCTCTGCCGTCTCCCCATATGCATCACTCACTCTCTTTCCTCTCCTCATATGCATAAGTCACTCTCTGCCCTCTTTGTCATATGCATCACTCACTCTCTGCCCTCTCCCCATATGCATCACTCACTCTCTGCCCTCTCCCCATATGCATCACTCACTCTCTGCCCTCTCCCCATATGCATCACTCACTCTCTGCCCTCTTCCCATATGCATCACTCACTCTCTCCCCTCTTCCCATATGCATCACTCACTCTCTGCCCTCTCCACATATGCAACACTCACTCTCTGCACACTTTGTCATATGCATCACTCGCTCTCTGCCCACTTTGTCATATGCATCACTCACTCTCTGCCCTCTCCCCATATCCATCCCTCACTCTATGCCCTCTTCCCCATATGCATCACTCATTCTCTTCCCTCTCCCCATATGCATCACTCACTCTCTGCCCTCTTCCCCATATGCGTCCCACACTCTCTGCCCTCTCCCCATTTGCATCACTCAAACTCTGCCCTCTCCTCATATGCTTCACTCACTCTCTGCACTCTTTGTCATATGCATCCCTCACTCTCTGCACCCTTCTCATTTGCATCCCTCACTCTCTGTCCTCTCCCCATATGCATCACTCACTCTCTGTCCTCTTCCCCATATGCATCACTCACTCTCTGCACTCTCCCCATATGCATTACTCACTCTCTGCCTTCTTCCCCATATGCATTGCTCACTCTCTGCCCTCTCCCCATATCCATCCCTCACTCTCCGCCCTCTCCCCATATGCATCACTCACTCTCCGCCCTCTCCCCATATGCATCACTCACTCTCCGCCCTCTCCCCATATGCATCACTCACTCTCTGCCCTCTCCCCATATGCATCACTCACTCTCTGCCCTCTTTGTCATATGCATCACTCACTCTCTTTCCTCTCCCCATATACATCCCTCACTCTCTGTCCTCTTCCCATATGCATCACTCACTCTCTGCCCTCTCCCCATATGCATCACTTACTCTCTGCCCTCTTTCCCATATGCATCACTCACTCTCTGCCCTCTTCCCCATATGCATCAGTCACTCTCTGCCCTCTCCCCATATGCATCGCTCACTCTCTGCCCTCTTCCCATATGCATTACTCACTCTCTCCCCTCTTCCCATATGCATCACTCACTCTCTGCCCTCTCCACATATGCAACACTCACTCTCTGCACACTTTGTCATATGCATCACTCGCTCTCTGCCCACTTTGTCATATGCATCACTCACTCTCTGCCCTCTCCCCATATCCATCCCTCACTCTATGCCCTCTTCCCCATATGCATCACTCATTCTCTTCCCTCTCCCCATATGCATCACTCACTCTCTGCCCTCTTCCCCATATGCATCCCTCATTCTCTGTCTTCTTCCCATATGCATCACTCACTCTCTGCCCTCTCCCCATTTGCATCACTCACACTCTGCCCTCTCCTCATATGCTTCACTCACTCTCTGCACTCTTTGTCATATGCATCCCTCACTCTCTGCCCCCTTCTCATTTGCATCCCTCACTCTCTGTCCTCTCCCCATATGCATCACTCACTCTCTGTCCTCTTACCCATATGCATCACTCACTCTCTGCACTCTTCCCCATATGCATCACTCACTCTCTGCCTTCATCCCCATATGCATCGCTCACTCTCTGCCCTCTCCCCATATCCATCCCTCACTCTCCGCCCTCTCCCCATATGCATCACTCACTGTCCGCCCTCTCCCCATATGCATCACTCACTCTCCGCCCTCACCCCATATGCATCACTCACTCTCTGCCCTCTCCCCATATGCATCACTCACTCTCTGCCCTCTTTGTCATATGCATCACTCACTCTCTGTCCTCTCCCCATGTACTTCCCTCACACTCTGTCCTCTTCCCATATGCATCACTCACTCTCTACCCTCTCCCCATATGCATCACTCACTCTCTGCCCTCTTTGTCATATGCATCACTCACTCTCTGTCCTCTCCCCATGTACTTCCCTCACACTCTGTCCTCTCCCCATATGCATCACTCACTCTCCGCCCTCTCCCCATATGCATCACTCACTCTCTGCCCTCTCCCCATATGCATCACTCACTCTCTGCCCTCTTTGTCATATGCATCACTCACTCTCTTTCCTCTCCCCATATACATCCCTCACTCTCTGTCCTCTTCCCATATTCATCAGTCACTCTCTGCCCTCTCCCCATATGCATCACTTACTCTCTGCCCTCTTTCCCATATGCATCACTCACTCTCTGCCCTCTTCCCCATATGCATCAGTCACTCTCTGCCCTCTCCCCATATGCATCCCTCACTCTCTGCCCTCTTCCCATATGCATCACTCACTCTCTCCCCTCTTCCCATATGCATCACTCACTCTCTTCCCTCTCCACATATGCAACACTCACTCTCTGCACACTTTGTCATATGCATCACTCGCTCTCTGCCCACTTTGTCATATGCATCACTCACTCTCTGCCCTCTCCCCATATCCATCCCTCACTCTATGCCCTCTTCCCCATATGCATCACTCATTCTCTTCCCTCTCCCCATATGCATCACTCACTCTCTGCCGTCTTCCCCATATGCATCCCTCATTCTCTGTCTTCTTCCCATATGCATCACTCACTCTCTGCCCTCTCCCCATTTGCATCACTCACACTCTGCCCTCTCCTCATATGCTTCACTCACTCTCTGCACTCTTTGTCATATGCATCCCTCACTCTCTGCCCCCTTCTCATTTGCATCCCTCACTCTCTGTCCTCTCCCCATATGCATCACTCACTCTCTGTCCTCTTACCCATATGCATCACTCACTCTCTGCACTCTTCCCCATATGCATCACTCACTCTCTGCCTTCATCCCCATATGCATCGCTCACTCTCTGCCCTCTCCCCATATCCATCCCTCACTCTCCGCCCTCTCCCCATATGCATCACTCACTCTCCGCCCTCTCCCCATATGCATTGGTCACGCTCTGCCCTCTTTGTCATATGCATCACTCACTCTCTGCCCTCTCCCCATATGCATCACTCACTCTCTGCCCTCTCCCCATATGCATCACTCACTCTCTGCACTCTTCCCATATGCATCACTCACTCTCTTACCTCTCCCCATATGCATCACTCACACTCTGCCCTCTCCCCATATGCATCACTCACTCTCTGCCCTCTCCCCATATGCATCACTCACTCTCTGCCCTCTCCCCATATGCATCACTCACTCTCTGCCCTCATCCCATTTGCATCACTCACTCTCTGCCCTTTTTGTCATATGCATCACACACTCTCTGCCCTCTTTGTCATATGCATCACTCACTCTCTGCCCTCTTCCCCATATGCATCCCTCACTCTCTGCCCTCTTTGTCATATGCATCACTCACTTTCTGCCCTTTTCCCCATATGCATCGCTCACTCTCTGTCCTCTACCCATATGCATCACTCACTCTCTGCCCTCTTTGTCATATGCATCACTCACTCTCTGCCCTCTCCCCATATGCATCTCTCACTCTCTCCCCTCTTCCCCATATGCATCACTCAATCTCTGCCCTCTTCCTCCATGTGCATCACTCACTCTCTTCCCTCTTCCCCATATGCATCCCTCACTCTCTGCCCTCTTCCCATATGCTTCACTCACTCTCTGCCCTCTCCCCATATGCACGCCTCACTCTCTGCCCTCTTCCCATTTGCAACACTCACTCTCTGCCCTCTCCCCTTATCCATCCCACACTCTCTGCCCTCTTCCCCATATGCATCCCTCACTCTCTCTCCTCTTCCCATATGCATCACTCACTCTCTGCCATCTCCCCATATGCATCACTCACTCTCTGCCGTCTCCCCATATGCATCACTCACTCTCTTTCCTCTCATATGCATCAGTCTCTCTCTGCCCTCTTTGTCATATGCATCACTCACTCTCTGCCCTCTCCCCATATGCATCACTTACTCTCTGCCCTCTCCTCATATGCATCCCTCACTCTCTCCCCTCTTCCCATATGCATCACTCACTCTCTCCCCTCTTCCCATATGCATCACTCACTCTCTGCCCTCTCCACATATGCAACACTCACTCTCTGCACACTTTGTCATATGCATCACTCGCTCTCTGCCCACTTTGTCATATGCATCACTCACTCTCTGCCCTCTCCCCATATCCATCCCTCACTCTATGCCCTCTTCCCCATATGCATCACTCATTCTCTTCCCTCTCCCCATATGCATCACTCACTCTCTGCCCTCTTCCCCATATGCATTCCTCACTCTCTGTCCTCTTCAAATATGCATCACTCACTCTCTGCCCTCTCCCCATTTGCATCACTCACACTCCGCCCTCTCCTCATATGCTTCACTCACTCTCTGCACTCGTTGTCATATGCATCCCTCACTCTCTGCCCCCTTCTCATTTGCATCACTCACTCTCTGTCCTCTCCCCATATGTATCACTCACTCTCTGTCCTCTTCCCCATATGCATCACTCACTCTCTGCACTCTTCCCCATATGCATCACTCACTCTCTGCCTTCTTCCCCATATGCATCGCTCACTCTCTGCCCTCTCCCCTTATCCATCCCTCACTCTCTGCCCTTTCCCCATATGCATCACTCACTCTCCGCCCTCTCCCCATATGCATCACTCACTCTCCGCCCTCTCCCCTTATGCATCACTCACTCTCTGCCCTCTCCCCATATGCATCACTCACTCTCTGCCCTCTTTGTCATATGCATCACTCACTCTCTGTCCTCTCCCCATATACATCCCTCACTCTCTGTCCTCTTCCCATATGCATCACTCACTCTCTGCCCTCTCCCCATATGCATCACTCACTCTCTGCCCTCTTCCCCATATGCATCACTCACTCTCTGCCCTCTTCCCCATATGCATCAGTCACTCTCTGCCCTCTTTGTCATATGCATCACTCATTCTCTGTCCTCTCCCCATATACATCCCTCACTCTCTGTCCTCTTCCCATATGCATCACTCACTCTCTGCCCTCTCCCCATATGCATCACTCTCTCTCTGCCCTCTTCCCCATATGCATCACTCACTCTCTGCCCTCTCCCCATATGCATCAGTCACTCTCTGCCCTCTCCCCATATGCATCACTCACTCTCTGCCCTCTCCCCATATGCATCACTCACTCTCTGCCCTCTTTGTTATATGCATCACTCACTCTCTGCCCTCTCCCCATATGCATCCCTCACTCTCTGTCCTCTTCCCATATGCATCACTCACTCTCTGCCCTCTCCCCATATGCATCACTCACTCTCTGCCCTCTTCCCCATATGCATCACTCACTCTCTGCCCTCTCCCCATATGCATCAGTCACTCTCTGCCCTCTCCCCATATGCATCACTCACTCTCTGCCCTCTCCCCATATGCATCACTCACTCTCTGCCCTCTTTGTTATATGCATCACTCACTCTCTGCCCTCTCCCCATATGCATCCCTCACTCTCTGTCCTCTTCCCATATGCATCACTCACTCTCTGCCCTCTCCCCATATGCATCACTCACTCTCTGCCCTCTTCCCCATATGCATCACTCACTCTCTACCCTCTACCCATATCCATCCCTCACTCTCTGCCCTCTCCCCATATGCATCGCTCACTCTCTGCCCTCTCCCCATATGCATCACTCACTCTTTGCCCTCTTCCCATATGCATCACTCACTCTCTGCACTCTTTGTCATATGCATCACTCACTCTCTGCCCTCTCCCCATATGCATCCCTCACTCTCTGCCCTCTTCCCATATGCATCACTCACTCTCTGCCCTCTCCCCATATGCATCACTCACTCTCTGTCCTCTTCCCATATGCATCACTCACTCTCTGCCCTCTTTGTCATATGCATCACTCACTCTCTGCCCTCTTCCCCATATGCATCACTCACTCTCTGCCCTCTCCCCATATGCATCCTTCACTCTCTCTCCTCTTCCCATATGCATCACTCACTCTCTGCCCTCTTTGTTATATGCATCACTCACTCTCTGCCCTCTCCCCATATGCATCCCTCACTCTCTGTCCTCTTCCCATATGCATCACTCACTCTCTGCCCTCTCCCCATATGCATCACTCACTCTCTGCCCTCTTCCCCATATGCATCACTCACTCTCTACCCTCTACCCATATCCATCCCTCACTCTCTGCCCTCTCCCCATATGCATCGCTCACTCTCTGCCCTCTCCCCATATGCATCACTCACTCTTTGCCCTCTTCCCATATGCATCACTCACTCTCTGCACTCTTTGTCATATGCATCACTCACTCTCTGCCCTCTCCCCATATGCATCCCTCACTCTCTGCCCTCTTCCCATATGCATCACTCACTCTCTGCCCTCTCCCCATATGCATCACTCACTCTCTGTCCTCTTCCCATATGCATCACTCACTCTCTGCCCTCTTTGTCATATGCATCACTCACTCTCTGCCCTCTTCCCCATATGCATCACTCACTCTCTGCCCTCTCCCCATATGCATCAGTCACTCTCTGCCCTCTCCCCATATGCATCACTCACTCTCTGCCCTCTTCCCATATGCATCACTCACTCTCTGCCCTCTTTGTCATATGCATCACTCACTCGCTGCCCTCTCTCCATATGCATCCCTCACTCTCTGTCCTCTTCCCATATGCATCACTCACTCTCTGCCCTCTCCCCATATGCATCATTCACTCTCTGCCCTCTTTGTCAAATGCATCACTAGCTCTCTGCCCTCTTTATCATATGCATCACAAACTCTCTGCCCTCTTTGTCATATGCATCACTCACTCTGCCCTCTTCGCCATATGCATCCCTCACTCTCTGCCCTCTCCCCATATGCATCACTAACCTTTGCCTCTCCCCATATGCATCAATCACTCTTTGCCCTCTTCCCCATAAGCATCACTCACACTCTGCCCTCTCCCCATATGCATTGCTCACGCTCTGCCCTCTTTCTCATATGCATCACTCACTCTCTGCCCTCTCCCCATATGCATCACTCACTCTCTGCCCTCTTCCCCCGTATGCATCCTTCACTCTCTGCCCTCTCCCCATATGCATTACTCACTCTCTGCCCTCTCCCCATATGCATCCCTCAGTCTCTGCCCTCTCCCCATATGCATCACTCACTCTCTGTCCTCTTCCCATATGCATCACTCACTCTCTGCCCTCTCCCCACATCCATCACTCACTCTCTGCCCTCTTCCCCATATGCATTGCTCACTCTCTGCCCTCTCCCCATATGCATCACTCAAACTCTGCCCTCTCCTCATATGCATAACACTCTCTGCCCTCTTTGTCATATGCATCACTCACTCTCCACCCTCTCCCCATATGCATCCGTCACTCTCTGTCCTCTTCCCATATGCATCACTCACTCTCTGCCCTCTCCCCCATATGCATCCCTCACTCTCTGCCGTCTTTGTCATATCCATCACTCACTTTCTGCCCTCTTTCCCATATGCATCCCTCACTCTCTGCCGTCTTTGTCATATGCATCACTCACTTTCTGCCCGCTTCCCCATATGCATCGCTCACTCTCTGTCCTCTACCCATATGCATCACTCACTCTCTGCCCTCTTTGTCATATGCATCACTGACTCTCTGCCCTCTCCCAATATGCATCACTCACTCTCTCCCCTTTTCCCCATATGCATCACTCACTCTCTGCCCTCTTCCCCATATGCATCACTCAATCTCTGCCCTCTTCCCCATATGCATCACTCACCCTCTTCCCTCTTCCCCATATGCATCCCTCACTCTCTGCCCTCTTCCCATATGCATCACTCACTCTCTGCCCTCTCCCCATATGCACGCCTCACTCTCTGCCCTCTTCCCATATGCAACACTCACTCTCTGCCCTCTCCCTTTATCCATCCCACACTCTCTGCCCTCTTCCCCATATGCATCCTTCACTCTCTCTCCTCTTCCCATATGCATCACTCATTCTCTGCCATCTCCCCATATGCATCACTCACTCTCTGCCGTCTCCCCATATGCATCACTCACTCTCTTTCCTCTCCTCATATGCATCAGTCACTCTCTGCCCTCTTTGTCATATGCATCACTCACTCTCTGCCCTCTCCCCATATGCATCACTCACTCTCTGCCCTCTCCCCATATGCATCACTCACTCTCTGCCCTCTTCCCATATGCATCACTCACTCTCTCCCCTCTTCCCATATGCATCACTCACTCTCTGCCCTCTCCACATATGCAACACTCACTCTCTGCACACTTTGTCATATGCATCACTCGCTCTCTGCCCACTTTGTCATATGCATCACTCACTCTCTGCCCTCTCCCCATATCCATCCCTCACTCTATGCCCTCTTCCCCATATGCATCACTCATTCTCTTCCCTCTCCCCATATGCATCACTCACTCTCTGCCCTCTTCCCCATATGCATCCCTCACTCTCTGTCCTCTTCCCATATGCATCACTCACTCTCTGCCCTCTCCCCATTTGCATCACTCAAACTCTGCCCTCTCCCCATATGCATTACACTCTCTGCCCTCTTTGTCATATGCATCACTCACTCTCTACCCTCTCCCCATATGCATCCGTCACTCTCTGTCCTCTTCCCATATGCATCACTCACTCTCTGCCCTCTCCCCCATATGCATCCCTCACTCTCTGCCGTCTTTGTCATATGCATCACTCACTTTCTGCCCTCTTTCCCATATGCATCCCTCACTCTCTGCCGTCTTTGTCATATGCATCACTCACTTTCTGCCCTCTTCCCCATATGCATCGCTCACTCTCTGTCCTCTACCCATATGCATCACTCACTCTCTGCCCTCTTTGTCATATGCATCACTGACTTTCTGCCCTCTCCCAATATGCATCACTCACTCTCTCCCCTTTTCCCCATATGCATCACTCACTCTCTGCCCTCTTCCCCATATGCATCACTCAATCTCTGCCCTCTTCCCCATATGCATCACTCACTCTCTTCCCTCTTACCCATATGCATCCCTCACTCTCTGCCCTCTTCCCATATGCATCACTCACTCTCTGCCCTCTCCCCATATGCACGCCTCACTCTCTGCCCTCTTCCCATATGCAACACTCACTCTCTGCCCTCTCCCCTTATCCATCCCACACTCTCTGCCCTCTTCCCCATATGCATCCTTCACTCTCTCTCCTCTTCCCATATGCATCACTCACTCTCTGCCATCTCCCCATATGCATCACTCACTCTCTGCCGTCTCCCCATATGCATCACTCACTCTCTTTCCTCTCCTCATATGCATCAGTCACTCTCTGCCCTCTTTGTCATATGCATCACTCACTCTCTGCCCTCTCCCCATATGCATCACTCACTCTCTGCCCTCTCCCCATATGCATCACTCACTCTCTGCCCTCTTCCCATATGCATCACTCACTCTCTCCCCTCTTCCCATATGCATCACTCACTCTCTGCCCTCTCCACATATGCAACACTCACTCTCTGCACACTTTGTCATATGCATCACTCGCTCTCTGCCCACTTTGTCATATGCATCACTCACTCTCTGCCCTCTCCCCATATCCATCCCTCACTCTATGCCCTCTTCCCCATATGCATCACTCATTCTCTTCCCTCTCCCCATATGCATCACTCACTCTCTGCCCTCTTCCCCATATGCATCCCTCACTCTCTGTCCTCTTCCCATATGCATCACTCACTCTCTGCCCTCTCCCCATTTGCATCACTCACACTCTGCCCTCTCCTCATATGCTTCACTCACTCTCTGCACTCTTTGTCATATGCATCCCTCACTCTCTGCCCCCTTCTCATTTGCATCCCTCACTCTCTGTCCTCTCCCCATATGCATCACTCACTCTCTGTCCTCTTCCCCATATGCATCACTCACTCTCTGCACTCTCCCCATATGCATTACTCACTCTCTGCCTTCTTCCCCATATGCATCGCTCACTCTCTGCCCTCTCCCCATATCCATCCCTCACTCTCCGCCCTCTCCCCATATGCATCACTCACTCTCCGCCCTCTCCCCATATGCATCACTCACTCTCCGCCCTCTCCCCATATGCATCACTCACTCTCTGCCCTCTCCCCATATGCATCACTCACTCTCTGCCCTCTTTGTCATATGCATCACTCACTCTCTTTCCTCTCCCCATATACATCCCTCACTCTCTGTCCTCTTCCCATATGCATCACTCACTCTCTGCCCTCTCCCCATATGCATCACTTACTCTCTGCCCTCTTTCCCATATGCATCACTCACTCTCTGCCCTCTTCCCCATATGCATCAGTCACTCTCTGCCCTCTCCCCATATGCATCCCTCACTCTCTGCCCTCTTCCCATATGCATCACTCACTCTCTCCCCTCTTCCCATATGCATCACTCACTCTCTGCCCTCTCCACATATGCAACGCTCACTCTCTGCACACTTTGTCATATGCATCACTCGCTCTCTGCCCACTTTGTCATATGCATCACTCACTCTCTGCCCTCTCCCCATATCCATCCCTCACTCTATGCCCTCTTCCCCATATGCATCACTCATTCTCTTCCCTCTCCCCATATCCATCACTCACTCTCTGCCCTCTTCCCCATATGCATCCCTCATTCTCTGTCTTCTTCCCATATGCATCACTCACTCTCTGCCCTCTCCCCATTTGCATCACTCACACTCTGCCCTCTCTTCATATGCTTCACTCACTCTCTGCACTCTTTGTCATATGCATCCCTCACTCTCTGCCCCCTTCTCATTTGCATCCCTCACTCTCTGTCCTCTCCCTATATGCATCACTCACTCTCTGTCCTCTTACCCATATGCATCACTCACTCTCTGCACTCTTCCCCATATGCATCACTCACTCTCTGCCTTCATCCCCATATGCATCGCTCACTCTCTGCCCTCTCCACTTATCCATCCCTCACTCTCCGCCCTCTCCCCATATGCATCACTCACTGTCCGCCCTCTCCCCATATGCATCACTCACTCTCCGCCCTCACCCCATATGCATCACTCACTCTCTGCCCTCTCCCCATATGCATCACTCACTCTCTGCCCTCTTTGTCATATGCATCACTCACTCTCTGTCCTCTCCCCATGTACTTCCCTCACACTCTGTCCTCTTCCCATATGCATCACTCACTCTCTGCCCTCTCCCCATATGCATCACTCACTCTCTGCCCTCTTTGTCATATGCATCACTCACTCTCTGTCCTCTCCCCATGTACTTCCCTCACACTCTGTCCTCTCCCCATATGCATCACTCACTCTCCGCCCTCTCCCCATATGCATCACTCACTCTCTGCCCTCTCCCCATATGCATCACTCACTCTCTGCCCTCTTTGTCATATGCATCACTCACTCTCTTTCCTCTCCCCATATACATCCCTCACTCTCTGTCCTCTTCCCATATTCATCAGTCACTCTCTGCCCTCTCCCCATATGCATCACTTACTCTCTGCCCTCTTTCCCATATGCATCACTCACTCTCTGCCCTCTTCCCCATATGCATCAGTCACTCTCTGCCCTCTCCCCATATGCATCCCTCACTCTCTGCCCTCTTCCCATATGCATCACTCACTCTCTCCCCTCTTCCCATATGCATCACTAACTCTCTTCCCTCTCCACATATGCAACACTCACTCTCTGCACACTTTGTCATATGCATCACTCGCTCTCTGCCCACTTTGTCATATGCATCACTCACTCTCTGCCCTCTCCCCATATCCATCCCTCACTCTATGCCCTCTTCCCCATATGCATCACTCATTCTCTTCCCTCTCCCCATATGCATCACTCACTCTCTGCCGTCTTCCCCATATGCATCCCTCATTCTCTGTCTTCTTCCCATATGCATCACTCACTCTCTGCCCTCTCCCCATTTGCATCACTCACACTCTGCCCTCTCCTCATATGCTTCACTCACTCTCTGCACTCTTTGTCATATGCATCCCTCACTCTCTGCCCCCTTCTCATTTGCATCCCTCACTCTCTGTCCTCTCCCCATATGCATCACTCACTCTCTGTCCTCTTACCCATATGCATCACTCACTCTCTGCACTCTTCCCCATATGCATCACTCACTCTCTGCCTTCATCCCCATATGCATCGCTCACTCTCTGCCCTCTCCCCATATCCATCCCTCACTCTCCGCCCTCTCCCCATATGCATCACTCACTCTCTGCCCTCACCCCATATGCATCACTCACTCTCTGCCCTCTCCCCATATGCATCACTCACTCTCTGCCCTCTTTGTCATATGCATCACTCACTCTCTGTCCTCTCCCCATGTACTTCCCTCACACTCTGTCCTCTTCCCATATGCATCACTCACTCTCTGCCCTCTCCCCATATGCATCACTCACTCTCTGCCCTCTTCCCCATATGCATCACACACTCTCTGCCCTCTTCCCCATATGCATCAGTCACTCTCTGCCCTCTTTGTCGTATGCATCACTCATTCTCTGTCCTCTCCCCATATACATCCCTCACTCTCTGTCCTCTTCTTATATGCATCACTCACTCTCTGCCCTCTCCCCATATGCATCACTCACTCTCTGCCCTCTTCCCCATATGCATCACTCACTCTCTGCCCTCTTCCCCCATATGCATCACTCACTCTCTGCCCTCTGCCCATAAGCATCACTCACTCTCTGCCCTCTTCCCCATATGCATCACTCACTCTCTACCCTCTACCCATATGCATCACTCACTCTCTGCCCTCTCCCCATATGCATCAGTCACCTTCTGCCCTCTCCCCATATGCATCACTCACTCTCTGCCCTCTCCCCATATGCATCACTCACTCTCTGCCCTCTTTGTTATATGCATCACTCACTCTCTGCCCTCTCCCCATATGCATCCCTCACTCTCTGTCCTCTTCCCCATATGCATCACTCACTCTCTGCCCTCTCCCCATATGCATCACTCACTCTCTGCCCTCTTCCCCATATGCATCACTCACTCTCTACCCTCTACCCATATCCATCCCTCACTCTCTGCCCTCTCCCCATATGCATCACTCACTCTCTGCCCTCTCCCCATATGCATCACTCACTCTCTGCCCTCTTCCCATATGCATCACTCACTCTCTGCCCTCTTCCCATATGCATCACTCACTCTCTGCCCTCTTTGTCATATGCATCACTCACTCTCTGCCCTCTTCCCCATATGCATCACTCACTCTCTGCCCTCTCCCCATATGCATCAGTCACTCTCTGCCCTCTCCCCATATGCATCACTCACTCTCTGCCCTCTTCCCATATGCATCACTCACTCTCTGCCCTCTTTGTCATATGCATCACTCACTCTCTGCCCTCTCCCCATATGCATCCCTCACTCTCTGTCCTCTTCCCATATGCATCACTCACTCTCTACCCTCTCCCCATATGCATCCCTCACTCTCTGTCCTCTTCCCATATGCATCACTCACTCTCTGCCCTCTCCCCATATGCATCACTCACTCTCTGCCCTCTTTGTCAAATGCATCACTATCTCTCTGCCCTCTTTGTCATATGCATCACACACTCTCTGCCCTCTTTGTCATATGCATCACTCACTCCCTGCCCTCTTCGCCATATGCATCCCTCACTCTCTGCCCTCTCCCCATATGCATCACTAACCCTTACCTCTCCCCATATGCATCAATCATTCATTGCCCTCTTCCCCATATGCATCACTCACACTCTGCCCTCTCCCCATATGCACTGCTCACGCTCTGCCCTCTTTCTCATATGCATCACTGACTCTCTGCCCTCTCCCCATATGCATCACTCACTCTCTGCCCTCTTCCCCCATATGCATCCTTCACTCTCTGCCCTCTCCCCATATGCATTACTCACTCTCTGCCCTCTCCCCATTTGCATCCCTCACTCTCTGCCCTCTCCCCATATGCATCACTCACTCTCTGTCCTCTTCCCATATGCACCACTCACTCTCTGCCCTCTCCCCACATCCTTCACTCACTCTCTGCCCTCTTCCCCATATGCATTGCTCACTCTCTGCCCTCTCCCCATATACATCACTCACTCTCTGCCCTCTCCCCATATGCATGACACTCTCTGCCCTCTTTGTCATATGCATCACTCACTCTCTACCCTCTCCCCATATGCATCCCTCACTCTCTGTCTTCTTCCCATATGCATCACTCACTCTCTGCCCTCTCCCCATATGCATCACTCACTCTCTGCCCTTTTTGTCATATGCATCACACACTCTCTGCCCTCTTTGTCATATGCATCACTCACTCTCTGCCCTCTTCCCCATATGCATCCCTCACTCTCTGCCCTCTTTGTCATATGCATCACTCACTTTCTGCCGTCTTCCCCAAATGCATCGCTCACTCTCTGTCCTCTACCCATATGCATCACTCACTCTCTGCCCTCTTTGTCATATGCATCACTCACTCTCTGCCCTCTCCCAATATGCATCACTCACTCTCTCCCCTATTCCCCATATGCATCACTCACTCTCTGCCCTCTTCCCCATATGCATCACTCAATCTCTGCCCTCTTCCCCATATGCATCACTCTCTCTCTTCCCTCTTCCCCATATGCATCCCTCACTCTCTGCCCTCTTCCCATATGCATCACTCACTCTCTGCCCTCTCCCCATATGCACACCTCATTCTCTGCCCTCTTCCCATATGCAACACTCACTCTCTGCCCTCTCCCCTTATCCATCCCACACTCTCTGCCCTCTTCCCCATATGCATCCCTCACTCTCTCTCCTCTTCCCATATGCATCACTCACTCTCTGCCATCTCCCCATATGCATCACTCACTCTCTGCCGTCTCCCCATATGCATCACTCACTCTCTGCCCTCTCCCAATATGCATCCCTCACTCTCTGCCCTCTTCCCATATGCATCACTCACTCTCTCCCCTCTTCCCATATGCATCACTCACTCTCTGCCCTCTCCACATATGCAACACTCACTCTCTGCACACTTTGTCATATGCATCACTCGCTCTCTGCCCACTTTGTCATATGCATCACTCACTCTCTGCCCTCTCCCCATATCCATCCCTCACTCTATGCCCTCTTCCCCATATGCATCACTCATTCTCTTCCCTCTCCCCATATGCATCACTCACTCTCGGCCCTCTTCCCCATATGCATCCTTCACTCTCTATCCTCTTCCCATATGCATCACTCACTCTCTGCCCTCTCCCCATTTGCATCACTCACACTCTGCCCTCTCCTCATATGCTTCACTCACTCTCTGCACTCTTTGTCATATGCATCCCTCACTCTCTGCCCCCTTCTCATTTGCATCCCTCACTCTCTGTCCTCTCCCCATATGCATCACTCACTCTCTGTCCTCTTCCCCATATGCATCACTCACTCTCTGCACTCTCCCCTTATGCATTACTCACTCTCTGCCTTTTTCCCCATATGCATCGCTCACTCTCTGCCCTCTCCCCATATCCATCCCTCACTCTCCGCCCTCTCCCCATATGCATCACTCACTCTCCGCCCTCTCCCCATATGCATCACTCACTCTCTGCCCTCTCCCCATATGCATCACTCACTCTCTGCCCTCTTTGTCATATGCATCACTCACTCTCTGTCCTCTCCCCATATACATCCCTCACTCTCTGTCCTCTTCCCATATGCATCACTCACTCTCTGCCCTCTCCCCATATGCTTCACTCACTCTCTGCCCTCTTCCCCATATGCATCGCTCACTCTCTGCCCTCTCCCCATATCCATCCCTCACTCTCCGCCCTCTCCCCATATGCATCACTCACTCTCTGCCCTCACCCCATATGCATCACTCACTCTCTGCCCTCTCCCCATATGCATCACTCACTCTCTGCCCTCTTTGTCATATGCATCACTCACTCTCTGTCCTCTCCCCATGTACTTCCCTCACACTCTGTCCTCTTCCCATATGCATCACTCACTCTCTGCCCTCTCCCCATATGCATCACTCACTCTCTGCCCTCTTCCCCATATGCATCACACACTCTCTGCCCTCTTCCCCATATGCATCAGTCACTCTCTGCCCTCTTTGTCGTATGCATCACTCATTCTCTGTCCTCTCCCCATATACATCCCTCACTCTCTGTCCTCTTCTTATATGCATCACTCACTCTCTGCCCTCTCCCCATATGCATCACTCACTCTCTGCCCTCTTCCCCATATGCATCACTCACTCTCTGCCCTCTTCCCCCATATGCATCACTCACTCTCTGCCCTCTGCCCATAAGCATCACTCACTCTCTGCCCTCTTCCCCATATGCATCACTCACTCTCTACCCTCTACCCATATGCATCACTCACTCTCTGCCCTCTCCCCATATGCATCAGTCACCTTCTGCCCTCTCCCCATATGCATCACTCACTCTCTGCCCTCTCCCCATATGCATCACTCACTCTCTGCCCTCTTTGTTATATGCATCACTCACTCTCTGCCCTCTCCCCATATGCATCCCTCACTCTCTGTCCTCTTCCCCATATGCATCACTCACTCTCTGCCCTCTCCCCATATGCATCACTCACTCTCTGCCCTCTTCCCCATATGCATCACTCACTCTCTACCCTCTACCCATATCCATCCCTCACTCTCTGCCCTCTCCCCATATGCATCACTCACTCTCTCCCCTATTCCCCATATGCATCACTCACTCTCTGCCCTCTTCCCCATATGCATCACTCAATCTCTGCCCTCTTCCCCATATGCATCACTCTCTCTCTTCCCTCTTCCCCATATGCATCACTTACTCTCTGCCCTCTTTCCCATATGCATCACTCACTCTCTGCCCTCTTCCCCATATGCATCAGTCACTCTCTGCCCTCTCCCCATATGCATCCCTCACTCTCTGCCCTCTTCCCATATGCATCACTCACTCTCTCCCCTCTTCCCATATGCATCACTCACTCTCTGCCCTCTCCACATATGCAACGCTCACTCTCTGCACACTTTGTCATATGCATCACTCGCTCTCTGCCCACTTTGTCATATGCATCACTCACTCTCTGCCCTCTCCCCATATCCATCCCTCACTCTATGCCCTCTTCCCCATATGCATCACTCATTCTCTTCCCTCTCCCCATATCCATCACTCACTCTCTGCCCTCTTCCCCATATGCATCCCTCATTCTCTGTCTTCTTCCCATATGCATCACTCACTCTCTGCCCTCTCCCCATTTGCATCACTCACACTCTGCCCTCTCTTCATATGCTTCACTCACTCTCTGCACTCTTTGTCATATGCATCCCTCACTCTCTGCCCCCTTCTCATTTGCATCCCTCACTCTCTGTCCTCTCCCTATATGCATCACTCACTCTCTGTCCTCTTACCCATATGCATCACTCACTCTCTGCACTCTTCCCCATATGCATCACTCACTCTCTGCCTTCATCCCCATATGCATCGCTCACTCTCTGCCCTCTCCACTTATCCATCCCTCACTCTCCGCCCTCTCCCCATATGCATCACTCACTGTCCGCCCTCTCCCCATATGCATCACTCACTCTCCGCCCTCACCCCATATGCATCACTCACTCTCTGCCCTCTCCCCATATGCATCACTCACTCTCTGCCCTCTTTGTCATATGCATCACTCACTCTCTGTCCTCTCCCCATGTACTTCCCTCACACTCTGTCCTCTTCCCATATGCATCACTCACTCTCTGCCCTCTCCCCATATGCATCACTCACTCTCTGCCCTCTTTGTCATATGCATCACTCACTCTCTGTCCTCTCCCCATGTACTTCCCTCACACTCTGTCCTCTCCCCATATGCATCACTCACTCTCCGCCCTCTCCCCATATGCATCACTCACTCTCTGCCCTCTCCCCATATGCATCACTCACTCTCTGCCCTCTTTGTCATATGCATCACTCACTCTCTTTCCTCTCCCCATATACATCCCTCACTCTCTGTCCTCTTCCCATATTCATCAGTCACTCTCTGCCCTCTCCCCATATGCATCACTTACTCTCTGCCCTCTTTCCCATATGCATCACTCACTCTCTGCCCTCTTCCCCATATGCATCAGTCACTCTCTGCCCTCTCCCCATATGCATCCCTCACTCTCTGCCCTCTTCCCATATGCATCACTCACTCTCTCCCCTCTTCCCATATGCATCACTAACTCTCTTCCCTCTCCACATATGCAACACTCACTCTCTGCACACTTTGTCATATGCATCACTCGCTCTCTGCCCACTTTGTCATATGCATCACTCACTCTCTGCCCTCTCCCCATATCCATCCCTCACTCTATGCCCTCTTCCCCATATGCATCACTCATTCTCTTCCCTCTCCCCATATGCATCACTCACTCTCTGCCGTCTTCCCCATATGCATCCCTCATTCTCTGTCTTCTTCCCATATGCATCACTCACTCTCTGCCCTCTCCCCATTTGCATCACTCACACTCTGCCCTCTCCTCATATGCTTCACTCACTCTCTGCACTCTTTGTCATATGCATCCCTCACTCTCTGCCCCCTTCTCATTTGCATCCCTCACTCTCTGTCCTCTCCCCATATGCATCACTCACTCTCTGTCCTCTTACCCATATGCATCACTCACTCTCTGCACTCTTCCCCATATGCATCACTCACTCTCTGCCTTCATCCCCATATGCATCGCTCACTCTCTGCCCTCTCCCCATATCCATCCCTCACTCTCCGCCCTCTCCCCATATGCATCACTCACTCTCTGCCCTCACCCCATATGCATCACTCACTCTCTGCCCTCTCCCCATATGCATCACTCACTCTCTGCCCTCTTTGTCATATGCATCACTCACTCTCTGTCCTCTCCCCATGTACTTCCCTCACACTCTGTCCTCTTCCCATATGCATCACTCACTCTCTGCCCTCTCCCCATATGCATCACTCACTCTCTGCCCTCTTCCCCATATGCATCACACACTCTCTGCCCTCTTCCCCATATGCATCAGTCACTCTCTGCCCTCTTTGTCGTATGCATCACTCATTCTCTGTCCTCTCCCCATATACATCCCTCACTCTCTGTCCTCTTCTTATATGCATCACTCACTCTCTGCCCTCTCCCCATATGCATCACTCACTCTCTGCCCTCTTCCCCATATGCATCACTCACTCTCTGCCCTCTTCCCCCATATGCATCACTCACTCTCTGCCCTCTGCCCATAAGCATCACTCACTCTCTGCCCTCTTCCCCATATGCATCACTCACTCTCTACCCTCTACCCATATGCATCACTCACTCTCTGCCCTCTCCCCATATGCATCAGTCACCTTCTGCCCTCTCCCCATATGCATCACTCACTCTCTGCCCTCTCCCCATATGCATCACTCACTCTCTGCCCTCTTTGTTATATGCATCACTCACTCTCTGCCCTCTCCCCATATGCATCCCTCACTCTCTGTCCTCTTCCCCATATGCATCACTCACTCTCTGCCCTCTCCCCATATGCATCACTCACTCTCTGCCCTCTTCCCCATATGCATCACTCACTCTCTACCCTCTACCCATATCCATCCCTCACTCTCTGCCCTCTCCCCATATGCATCACTCACTCTCTGCCCTCTCCCCATATGCATCACTCACTCTCTGCCCTCTTCCCATATGCATCACTCACTCTCTGCCCTCTTCCCATATGCATCACTCACTCTCTGCCCTCTTTGTCATATGCATCACTCACTCTCTGCCCTCTTCCCCATATGCATCACTCACTCTCTGCCCTCTCCCCATATGCATCAGTCACTCTCTGCCCTCTCCCCATATGCATCACTCACTCTCTGCCCTCTTCCCATATGCATCACTCACTCTCTGCCCTCTTTGTCATATGCATCACTCACTCTCTGCCCTCTCCCCATATGCATCCCTCACTCTCTGTCCTCTTCCCATATGCATCACTCACTCTCTACCCTCTCCCCATATGCATCCCTCACTCTCTGTCCTCTTCCCATATGCATCACTCACTCTCTGCCCTCTCCCCATATGCATCACTCACTCTCTGCCCTCTTTGTCAAATGCATCACTATCTCTCTGCCCTCTTTGTCATATGCATCACACACTCTCTGCCCTCTTTGTCATATGCATCACTCACTCCCTGCCCTCTTCGCCATATGCATCCCTCACTCTCTGCCCTCTCCCCATATGCATCACTAACCCTTACCTCTCCCCATATGCATCAATCATTCATTGCCCTCTTCCCCATATGCATCACTCACACTCTGCCCTCTCCCCATATGCACTGCTCACGCTCTGCCCTCTTTCTCATATGCATCACTGACTCTCTGCCCTCTCCCCATATGCATCACTCACTCTCTGCCCTCTTCCCCCATATGCATCCTTCACTCTCTGCCCTCTCCCCATATGCATTACTCACTCTCTGCCCTCTCCCCATTTGCATCCCTCACTCTCTGCCCTCTCCCCATATGCATCACTCACTCTCTGTCCTCTTCCCATATGCACCACTCACTCTCTGCCCTCTCCCCACATCCTTCACTCACTCTCTGCCCTCTTCCCCATATGCATTGCTCACTCTCTGCCCTCTCCCCATATACATCACTCACTCTCTGCCCTCTCCCCATATGCATGACACTCTCTGCCCTCTTTGTCATATGCATCACTCACTCTCTACCCTCTCCCCATATGCATCCCTCACTCTCTGTCTTCTTCCCATATGCATCACTCACTCTCTGCCCTCTCCCCATATGCATCACTCACTCTCTGCCCTTTTTGTCATATGCATCACACACTCTCTGCCCTCTTTGTCATATGCATCACTCACTCTCTGCCCTCTTCCCCATATGCATCCCTCACTCTCTGCCCTCTTTGTCATATGCATCACTCACTTTCTGCCGTCTTCCCCAAATGCATCGCTCACTCTCTGTCCTCTACCCATATGCATCACTCACTCTCTGCCCTCTTTGTCATATGCATCACTCACTCTCTGCCCTCTCCCAATATGCATCACTCACTCTCTCCCCTATTCCCCATATGCATCACTCACTCTCTGCCCTCTTCCCCATATGCATCACTCAATCTCTGCCCTCTTCCCCATATGCATCACTCTCTCTCTTCCCTCTTCCCCATATGCATCCCTCACTCTCTGCCCTCTTCCCATATGCATCACTCACTCTCTGCCCTCTCCCCATATGCACACCTCATTCTCTGCCCTCTTCCCATATGCAACACTCACTCTCTGCCCTCTCCCCTTATCCATCCCACACTCTCTGCCCTCTTCCCCATATGCATCCCTCACTCTCTCTCCTCTTCCCATATGCATCACTCACTCTCTGCCATCTCCCCATATGCATCACTCACTCTCTGCCGTCTCCCCATATGCATCACTCACTCTCTGCCCTCTCCCAATATGCATCCCTCACTCTCTGCCCTCTTCCCATATGCATCACTCACTCTCTCCCCTCTTCCCATATGCATCACTCACTCTCTGCCCTCTCCACATATGCAACACTCACTCTCTGCACACTTTGTCATATGCATCACTCGCTCTCTGCCCACTTTGTCATATGCATCACTCACTCTCTGCCCTCTCCCCATATCCATCCCTCACTCTATGCCCTCTTCCCCATATGCATCACTCATTCTCTTCCCTCTCCCCATATGCATCACTCACTCTCGGCCCTCTTCCCCATATGCATCCTTCACTCTCTATCCTCTTCCCATATGCATCACTCACTCTCTGCCCTCTCCCCATTTGCATCACTCACACTCTGCCCTCTCCTCATATGCTTCACTCACTCTCTGCACTCTTTGTCATATGCATCCCTCACTCTCTGCCCCCTTCTCATTTGCATCCCTCACTCTCTGTCCTCTCCCCATATGCATCACTCACTCTCTGTCCTCTTCCCCATATGCATCACTCACTCTCTGCACTCTCCCCTTATGCATTACTCACTCTCTGCCTTTTTCCCCATATGCATCGCTCACTCTCTGCCCTCTCCCCATATCCATCCCTCACTCTCCGCCCTCTCCCCATATGCATCACTCACTCTCCGCCCTCTCCCCATATGCATCACTCACTCTCTGCCCTCTCCCCATATGCATCACTCACTCTCTGCCCTCTTTGTCATATGCATCACTCACTCTCTGTCCTCTCCCCATATACATCCCTCACTCTCTGTCCTCTTCCCATATGCATCACTCACTCTCTGCCCTCTCCCCATATGCTTCACTCACTCTCTGCCCTCTTCCCCATATGCATCGCTCACTCTCTGCCCTCTCCCCATATCCATCCCTCACTCTCCGCCCTCTCCCCATATGCATCACTCACTCTCTGCCCTCACCCCATATGCATCACTCACTCTCTGCCCTCTCCCCATATGCATCACTCACTCTCTGCCCTCTTTGTCATATGCATCACTCACTCTCTGTCCTCTCCCCATGTACTTCCCTCACACTCTGTCCTCTTCCCATATGCATCACTCACTCTCTGCCCTCTCCCCATATGCATCACTCACTCTCTGCCCTCTTCCCCATATGCATCACACACTCTCTGCCCTCTTCCCCATATGCATCAGTCACTCTCTGCCCTCTTTGTCGTATGCATCACTCATTCTCTGTCCTCTCCCCATATACATCCCTCACTCTCTGTCCTCTTCTTATATGCATCACTCACTCTCTGCCCTCTCCCCATATGCATCACTCACTCTCTGCCCTCTTCCCCATATGCATCACTCACTCTCTGCCCTCTTCCCCCATATGCATCACTCACTCTCTGCCCTCTGCCCATAAGCATCACTCACTCTCTGCCCTCTTCCCCATATGCATCACTCACTCTCTACCCTCTACCCATATGCATCACTCACTCTCTGCCCTCTCCCCATATGCATCAGTCACCTTCTGCCCTCTCCCCATATGCATCACTCACTCTCTGCCCTCTCCCCATATGCATCACTCACTCTCTGCCCTCTTTGTTATATGCATCACTCACTCTCTGCCCTCTCCCCATATGCATCCCTCACTCTCTGTCCTCTTCCCCATATGCATCACTCACTCTCTGCCCTCTCCCCATATGCATCACTCACTCTCTGCCCTCTTCCCCATATGCATCACTCACTCTCTACCCTCTACCCATATCCATCCCTCACTCTCTGCCCTCTCCCCATATGCATCACTCACTCTCTGCCCTCTCCCCATATGCATCACTCACTCTCTGCCCTCTCCCCATATACATCACTCACTCTCTGCCCTCTCCCCATATGCATGACACTCTCTGCCCTCTTTGTCATATGCATCACTCACTCTCTACCCTCTCCCCATATGCATCCCTCACTCTCTGTCTTCTTCCCATATGCATCACTCACTCTCTGCCCTCTCCCCATATGCATCACTCACTCTCTGCCCTTTTTGTCATATGCATCACACACTCTCTGCCCTCTTTGTCATATGCATCACTCACTCTCTGCCCTCTTCCCCATATGCATCCCTCACTCTCTGCCCTCTTTGTCATATGCATCACTCACTTTCTGCCGTCTTCCCCAAATGCATCGCTCACTCTCTGTCCTCTACCCATATGCATCACTCACTCTCTGCCCTCTTTGTCATATGCATCACTCACTCTCTGCCCTCTCCCAATATGCATCACTCACTCTCTCCCCTATTCCCCATATGCATCACTCACTCTCTGCCCTCTTCCCCATATGCATCACTCAATCTCTGCCCTCTTCCCCATATGCATCACTCACTCTCTTCCCTCTTCCCCATATGCATCCCTCACTCTCTGCCCTCTTCCCATATGCATCACTCACTCTCTGCCCTCTCCCCATATGCACACCTCATTCTCTGCCCTCTTCCCATATGCAACACTCACTCTCTGCCCTCTCCCCTTATCCATCCCACACTCTCTGCCCTCTTCCCCATATGCATCCCTCACTCTCTCTCCTCTTCCCATATGCATCACTCACTCTCTGCCATCTCCCCATATGCATCACTCACTCTCTGCCGTCTCCCCATATGCATCACTCACTCTCTGCCCTCTCCCAATATGCATCCCTCACTCTCTGCCCTCTTCCCATATGCATCACTCACTCTCTCCCCTCTTCCCATATGCATCACTCACTCTCTGCCCTCTCCACATATGCAACACTAACTCTCTGCACACTTTGTCATATGCATCACTCGCTCTCTGCCCACTTTGTCATATGCATCACTCACTCTCTGCCCTCTCCCCATATCCATCCCTCACTCTATGCCCTCTTCCCCATATGCATCACTCATTCTCTTCCCTCTCCCCATATGCATCACTCACTCTCGGCCCTCTTCCCCATATGCATCCTTCACTCTCTATCCTCTTCCCATATGCATCACTCACTCTCTGCCCTCTCCCCATTTGCATCACTCACACTCTGCCCTCTCCTCATATGCTTCACTCACTCTCTGCACTCTTTGTCATATGCATCCCTCACTCTCTGCCCCCTTCTCATTTGCATCCTTCACTCTCTGTCCTCTCCCCATATGCATCACTCACTCTCTGTCCTCTTCCCCATATGCATCACTCACTCTCTGCACTCTCCCCTTATGCATTACTCACTCTCTGCCTTTTTCCCCATATGCATCGCTCACTCTCTGCCCTCTCCCCATATCCATCCCTCACTCTCCGCCCTCTCCCCATATGCATCACTCACTCTCCGCCCTCTCCCCATATGCATCACTCACTCTCTGCCCTCTCCCCATATGCATCACTCACTCTCTGCCCTCTTTGTCATATGCATCACTCACTCTCTGTCCTCTCCCCATATACATCCCTCACTCTCTGTCCTCTTCCCATATGCATCACTCACTCTCTGCCCTCTCCCCATATGCATCACTGACTCTCTGCCCTCTTCCCCATATGCATCACTCACTCTCTGCCCTCTTCCCCATATGCATCAGTCACTCTCTGCCCTCTTTGTCATATGCATCACTCATTCTCTGTCCTCTCCCTATATACATCCCTCACTCTCTGTCATCTTCACATATGCATCACTCACTCTCTGCCCTCTCCCCATATGCATCACTCACTCTCTGCCCTCGTCCCCATATGCATCACTCACTCTCTGCCCTCTCCCCATAAGCATCAGTCACTCTCTGCACTCTCCCCATATGCATCACTCACTCTCTGCCCTCTCCCCATATGCATCACTCATTCTCTGCCCTCTTTGTTATATGTATCACTCACTCTCTGCCCTCTCCCCATATGCATCACTCACTCTCTGCCCTCTCCCCATATGCATCACTCACTCTCTGCCCTCTCCCCATATGCATCACTCACTCTCTGCCCTCTTCCCCATATGCATCACTCACTCTCTACCCTCTACCCATATCCATCCCTCACTCTCTGCCCTCTCCCCATATGCATCACTCACTCTCTGCCCTCTCCCCATATGCATCACTCACTCTCTGCCCTCTTCCCATATGCATCACTCACTCTCTGCCCTCTTCCCATATGCATCACTCACTCTCTGCCCTCTTTGTCATATGCATCACTCACTCTCTGCCCTCTTCCCCATATGCATCACTCACTCTCTGCCCTCTCCCCATATGCATCAGTCACTCTCTGCCCTCTCCCCATATGCATCACTCACTCTCTGCCCTCTTCCCATATGCATCACTCACTCTCTGCCCTCTTTGTCATATGCATCACTCACTCTCTGCCCTCTCCCCATATGCATCCCTCACTCTCTGTCCTCTTCCCATATGCATCACTCACTCTCTACCCTCTCCCCATATGCATCCCTCACTCTCTGTCCTCTTCCCATATGCATCACTCACTCTCTGCCCTCTCCCCATATGCATCACTCACTCTCTGCCCTCTTTGTCAAATGCATCACTATCTCTCTGCCCTCTTTGTCATATGCATCACACACTCTCTGCCCTCTTTGTCATATGCATCACTCACTCCCTGCCCTCTTCGCCATATGCATCCCTCACTCTCTGCCCTCTCCCCATATGCATCACTAACCCTTACCTCTCCCCATATGCATCAATCATTCATTGCCCTCTTCCCCATATGCATCACTCACACTCTGCCCTCTCCCCATATGCACTGCTCACGCTCTGCCCTCTTTCTCATATGCATCACTGACTCTCTGCCCTCTCCCCATATGCATCACTCACTCTCTGCCCTCTTCCCCCATATGCATCCTTCACTCTCTGCCCTCTCCCCATATGCATTACTCACTCTCTGCCCTCTCCCCATATGCATCCCTCACTCTCTGCCCTCTCCCCATATGCATCACTCACTCTCTGTCCTCTTCCCATATGCACCACTCACTCTCTGCCCTCTCCCCACATCCTTCACTCACTCTCTGCCCTCTTCCCCATATGCATTGCTCACTCTCTGCCCTCTCCCCATATACATCACTCACTCTCTGCCCTCTCCCCATATGCATGACACTCTCTGCCCTCTTTGTCATATGCATCACTCACTCTCTACCCTCTCCCCATATGCATCCCTCACTCTCTGTCTTCTTCCCATATGCATCACTCACTCTCTGCCCTCTCCCCATATGCATCACTCACTCTCTGCCCTTTTTGTCATATGCATCACACACTCTCTGCCCTCTTTGTCATATGCATCACTCACTCTCTGCCCTCTTCCCCATATGCATCCCTCACTCTCTGCCCTCTTTGTCATATGCATCACTCACTTTCTGCCGTCTTCCCCATATGCATCGCTCACTCTCTGTCCTCTACCCATATGCATCACTCACTCTCTGCCCTCTTTGTCATATGCATCACTCACTCTCTGCCCTCTCCCAATATGCATCACTCACTCTCTCCCCTATTCCCCATATGCATCACTCACTCTCTGCCCTCTTCCCTATATGCATCACTCAATCTCTGCCCTCTTCCCCATATGCATCACTCACTCTCTTCCCTCTTCCCCATATGCATCCCTCACTCTCTGCCCTCTTCCCATATGCATCACTCACTCTCTGCCCTCTCCCCATATGCACAACTCATTCTCTGCCCTCTTCCCATATGCAACACTCACTCTCTGCCCTCTCCCCTTATCCATCCCACACTCTCTGCCCTCTTCCCCATATGCATCCCTCACTCTCTCTCCTCTTCCCATATGCATCACTCACTCTCTGCCATCTCCCCATATGCATCACTCACTCTCTGCCATCTCCCCATATGCATCACTCACTCTCTGCCCTCTCCCCATATGCATCCCTCACTCTCTGCCCTCTTCCCATATGCATCACTCACTCTCTCCCCTCTTCCCATATGCATCACTCACTCTCTGCCCTCTCCACATATGTAACACTCACTCTCTGCACACTTTGTCATATGCATCACTCGCTCTCTGCCCACTTTGTCATATGCATCACTCACTCTCTGCCCTCTCCCCATATCCATCCCTCACTCTATGCCCTCTTCCCCATATGCATCACTCATTCTCTTCCCTCTCCCCATATGCATCACTCACTCTCGGCCCTCTTCCCCATATGCATCCTTCACTCTCTATCCTCTTCCCATATGCATCACTCACTCTCTGCCCTCTCCCCATTTGCATCACTCACACTCTGCCCTCTCCTCATATGCTTCACTCACTCTCTGCACTCTTTGTCATATGCATCCCTCACTCTCTGCCCCCTTCTCATTTGCATCCCTCACTCTCTGTCCTCTCCCCATATGCATCACTCACTCTCTGTCCTCTTCCCCATATGCATCACTCACTCTCTGCACTCTCCCCTTATGCATTACTCACTCTCTGCCTTTTTCCCCATATACATCGCTCACTCTCTGCCCTCTCCCCATATCCATCCCTCACTCTTCGCCCTCTCCCCATATGCATCACTCACTCTCCGCCCTCTCCCCATATGCATCACTCACTCTCTGCCCTCTCCCCATATGCATCACTCACTCTCTGCCCTCTTTGTCATATGCATCACTCACTCTCTGTCCTCTCCCCATATACATCCCTCACTCTCTGTCCTCTTCCCATATGCATCACTCACTCTCTGCCCTCTCCCCATATGCATCACTCACTCTCTGCCCTCTTCCCCATATGCATCACTCACTCTCTGCCCTCTTCCCCATATGCATCAGTCACTCTCTGCCCTCTTTGTCATATGCATCACTCATTCTCTGTCCTCTCCCTATATACATCCCTCACTCTCTGTCATCTTCACATATGCATCACTCACTCTCTGCCCTCTCCCCATATGCATCACTCACTCTCTGCCCTCGTCCCCATATGCATCACTCACTCTCTGCCCTCTCCCCATAAGCATCAGTCACTCTCTGCACTCTCCCCATATGCATCACTCACTCTCTGCCCTCTCCCCATATGCATCACTCATTCCCTGCCCTCTTTGTTATATGTATCACTCACTCTCTGCCCTCTCCCCATATGCATCACTCACTCTCTGCCCTCTCCCCATATGCATCACTCACTCTCTGCCCTTTTTGTCATATGCATCACACACTCTCTGCCCTCTTTGTCATATGCATCACTCACTCTCTGCCCTCTTCCCCATATGCATCCCTCACTCTCTGCCCTCTTTGTCATATGCATCACTCACTTTCTGCCGTCTTCCCCATATGCATCGCTCACTCTCTGTCCTCTACCCATATGCATCACTCACTCTCTGCCCTCTTTGTCATATGCATCACTCACTCTCTGCCCTCTCCCAATATGCATCACTCACTCTCTCCCCTATTCCCCATATGCATCACTCACTCTCTGCCCTCTTCCCCATATGCATCACTCAATCTCTGCCCTCTTCCCCATATGCATCACTCACTCTCTTCCCTCTTCCCCATATGCATCCCTCACTCTCTGCCCTCTTCCCATATGCATCACTCACTCTCTGCCCTCTCCCCATATGCACACCTCATTCTCTGCCCTCTTCCCATATGCAACACTCACTCTCTGCCCTCTCCCCTTATCCATCCCACACTCTCTGCCCTCTTCCCCATATACATCCCTCACTCTCTCTCCTCTTCCCATATGCATCACTCACTCTCTGCCATCTCCCCATATGCATCACTCACTCTCTGCCATCTCCCCATATGCATCACTCACTCTCTGCCCTCTCCCCATATGCATCCCTCACTCTCTGCCCTCTTCCCATATGCATCACTCACTCTCTCCTCTCTTCCCATATGCATCACTCACTCTCTTCCCTCTCCACATATGCAACACTCACTCTCTGCACACTTTGTCATATGCATCACTCGCTCTCTGCCCACTTTGTCATATGCATCACTCACTCTCTGCCCTCTCCCCATATCCATCCCTCACTCTATGCCCTCTTCCCCATATGCATCACTCATTCTCTTCCCTCTCCCCATATGCATCACTCACTCTCGGCCCTCTTCCCCATATGCATCCTTCACTCTCTATCCTCTTCCCATATGCATCACTCACTCTCTGCCCTCTCCCCATTTGCATCACTCACACTCTGCCCTCTCCTCATATGCTTCACTCACTCTCTGCACTCTTTGTCATATGCATCCCTCACTCTCTGCCCCCTTCTCATTTGCATCCCTCACTCTCTGTCCTCTCCCCATATGCATCACTCACTCTCTGTCCTCTTCCCCATATGCATCACTCACTCTCTGCACTCTCCCCTTATGCATTACTCACTCTCTGCCTTTTTCCCCATATGCATCGCTCACTCTCTGCCCTCTCCCCATATCCATCCCTCACTCTCCGCCCTCTCCCCATATGCATCACTCACTCTCCGCCCTCTCCCCATATGCATCACTCACTCTCTGCCCTCTCCCCATATGCATCACTCACTCTCTGCCCTCTTTGTCATATGCATCACTCACTCTCTGTCCTCTCCCCATATACATCCCTCACTCTCTGTCCTCTTCCCATATGCATCACTCACTCTCTGCCCTCTCCCCATATGCATCACTCACTCTCTGCCGTCTTAACCATATGCATCACTCACTCTCTGCCCTCTTCCCCATATGCATCAGTCACTCTCTGCCCTCTTTGTCATATGCATCACTCATTCTCTGTCCTCTCCCTATATACATCCCTCACTCTCTGTCATCTTCACATGTGCATCACTCACTCTCTGCCCTCTCCCCATATGCATCACTCACTCTCTGCCCTCGTCCCCATATGCATCACTCACTCTCTGCCCTCTCCCCATAAGCATCAGTCACTCTCTGCACTCTCCCCATATGCATCACTCACTCTCTGCCCTCTCCCCATATGCATCACTCATTCTCTGCCCTCTTTGTTATATGTATCACTCACTCTCTGCCCTCTCCCCATATGCATCACTCTCTCTCTGCCCTCTCCCAATATGCATCACTCACTCTCTGCCCTCTCCCCATATGCATCACTCACTCTCTGCCCTCTTCCCCATATGCATCACTCACTCTCTACCCTCTACCCATATCCATCCCTCACTCTCTGCCCTCTCCCCATATGCATCACTCACTCTCTGCCCTCTCCCCATATGCATCACTCACTCTCTGCCCTCTTCCCATATGCATCACTCACTCTCTGCCCTCTCCCCATATGCATCAGTCACTCTCTGCCCTCTCCCCATATGCATCACTCACTCTCTGCCCTCTTCCCATATGCATCACTCACTCTCTGCCCTCTTTGTCATATGCATCACTCACACTCTGCCCTCTCCCCATATGCATCCCTCACTCTCTGTCCTCTTCCCATATGCATCACTCACTCTCTACCCTCTCCCCATATGCATCCCTCACTCTCTGTCCTCTTCCCATATGCATCACTCACTCTCTGCCCTCTCCCCATATGCATCACTCACTCTCTGCCCTCTTTGTCAAATGCATCACTATCTCTCTGCCCTCTTTGTCATATGCATCACACACTCTCTGCCCTCCTTGTCATATGCATCACTCACTCCCTGCCCTCTTCGCCATATGCATCCCTCACTCTCTGCCCTCTCCCCATATGCATCACTAACCCTTACCTCTCCCCATATGCATCAATCATTCATTGCCCTCTTCCCCATATGCATCACTCACACTCTGCCCTCTCCCCATATGCACTGCTCACGCTCTGCCCTCTTTCTCATATGCATCACTGACTCTCTGCCCTCTCCCCATATGCATCACTCACTCTCTGCCCTCTTCCCCCATATGCATCCTTCACTCTCTGCCCTCTCCCCATATGCATTACTCACTCTCTGCCCTCTCCCCATATGCATCCCTCACTCTCTGCCCTCTCCCCATATGCATCACTCACTCTCTGTCCTCTTCCCATATGCACCACTCACTCTCTGCCCTCTCCCCACATCCTTCACTCACTCTCTGCCCTCTTCCCCATATGCATTGCTCACTCTCTGCCCTCTCCCCATATACATCACTCACTCTCTGCCCTCTCCCCATATGCTTGACACTCTCTGCCCTCTTTGTCATATGCATCACTCACTCTCTACCCTCTCCCCATATGCATCCCTCACTCTCTGTCTTCTTCCCATATGCATCACTCACTCTCTGCCCTCTCCCCATATGCATCACTCACTCTCTGCCCTTTTTGTCATATGCATCACACACTCTCTGCTCTCTTTGTCATATGCATCACTCACTCTCTGCCCTCTTCCCCATATGCATCCCTCACTCTCTGCCCTCTTTGTCATATGCATCACTCACTTTCTGCCGTCTTCCCCATATGCATCGCTCACTCTCTGTCCTCTACCCATATGCATCACTCACTCTCTGCCCTCTTTGTCATATGCATCACTCACTCTCTGCCCTCTCCCAATATGCATCACTCACTCTCTCCCCTATTCCCCATATGCATCACTCACTCTCTGCCCTCTTCCCTATATGCATCACTCAATCTCTGCCCTCTTCCCCATATGCATCACTCACTCTCTTCCCTCTTCCCCATATGCATCCCTCACTCTCTGCCCTCTTCCCAAATGCATCACTCACTCTCTGCCCTCTCCCCATATGCACACCTCATTCTCTGCCCTCTTCCCATATGCAACACTCACTCTCTGCCCTCTCCCCTTATCCATCCCACACTCTCTGCCCTCTTCCCCATATGCATCCCTCACTCTCTCTCCTCTTCCCATATGCATCACTCACTCTCTGCCATCTCCCCATATGCATCACTCACTCTCTGCCGTCTCCCCATATGCATCACTCACTCTCTGCCCTCTCCCCATATGCATCCCTCACTCTCTGCCCTCTTCCCATATGCATCACTCACTCTCTCCCCTCTTCCCATATGCATCACTCACTCTCTGCCCTCTCCACATATGCAACACTCACTCTCTGCACACTTTGTCATATGCATCACTCGCTCTCTGCCCACTTTGTCATATGCATCACTCACTCTCTGCCCTCTCCCCATATCCATCACTCACTCTATGCCCTCTTCCCCATATGCATCACTCATTCTCTTCCCTCTCCCCATATGCATCACTCACTCTCGGCCCTCTTCCCCATATGCATCCTTCACTCTCTATCCTCTTCCCATATGCATCACTCACTCTCTGCCCTCTCCCCATTTGCATCACTCACACTCTGCCCTCTCCTCATATGCTTCACTCACTCTCTGCACTCTTTGTCATATGCATCCCTCACTCTCTGACCCCTTCTCATTTGCATCCCTCACTCTCTGTCCTCTCCCCATATGCATCACTCACTCTCTGTCCTCTTCCCCATATGCATCACTCACTCTCTGCACTCTCCCCTTATGCATTACTCACTCTCTGCCTTTTTCCCCATTTGCATCACTCACTCTCTGCCCTCTCCCCATATCCATCCCTCACTCTCCGCCCTCTCCCCATATGCATCACTCACTCTCCGCCCTCTCCCCATATGCATCACTCACTCTCTGCCCTCTCCCCATATGCATCACTTACTCTCTGCCCTCTTTGTCATATGCATCACTCACTCTCTGTCCTCTCCCCATATACATCCCTCACTCTCTGTCCTCTTCCCATATGCATCACTCACTCTCTGCCCTCTCCCCATATGCATCACTCACTCTCTGCCCTCTTCCCCATATGCATCACTCACTCTCTGCCCTCTTCCCCATATGCATCAGTCACTCTCTGCCCTCTTTGTCATATGCATCACTCATTCTCTGTCCTCTCCCTATATACATCCCTCACTCTCTGTCATCTTCACATATGCATCACTCACTCTCTGCCCTCTCCCCATATGCATCACTCACTCTCTGCCCTCGTCCCCATATGCATCACTCACTCTCTGCCCTCTCCCCATAAGCATCAGTCACTCTCTGCACTCTCCCCATATGCATCACTCACTCTCTGCCCTCTCCCCATATGCATCACTCATTCTCTGCCCTCTTTGTTATATGTATCACTCACTCTCTGCCCTCTCCCCATATGCATCACTCACTCTCTGCCCTCTCCCCATATGCATCACTCACTCTCTGCCCTTTTTGTCATATGCATCACACACTCTCTGCCCTCTTTGTCATATGCATCACTCACTCTCTGCCCTCTTCCCCATATGCATCCCTCACTCTCTGCCCTCTTTGTCATATGCATCACTCACTTTCTGCCGTCTTCCCCATATGCATCGCTCACTCTCTGTCCTCTACCCATATGCATCACTCACTCTCTGCCCTCTTTGTCATATGCATCACTCACTCTCTGCCCTCTCCCAATATGCATCACTCACTCTCTCCCCTATTCCCCATATGCATCACTCACTCTCTGCCCTCTTCCCCATATGCATCACTCAATCTCTGCCCTCTTCCCCATATGCATCACTCACTCTCTTCCCTCTTCCCCATATGCATCCCTCACTCTCTGCCCTCTTCCCATATGCATCACTCACTCTCTGCCCTCTCCCCATATGCACACCTCATTCTCTGCCCTCTTCCCATATGCAACACTCACTCTCTGCCCTCTCCCCTTATCCATCCCACACTCTCTGCCCTCTTCCCCATATGCATCCCTCACTCTCTCTCCTCTTCCCATATGCATCACTCACTCTCTGCCATCTCCCCATATGCATCACTCACTCTCTGCCGTCTCCCCATATGCATCACTCACTCTCTGCCCTCTCCCCATATGCATCCCTCACTCTCTGCCCTCTTCCCATATGCATCACTCACTCTCTCCTCTCTTCCCATATGCATCACTCACTCTCTGCCCTCTCCACATATGCAACACTCACTCTCTGCACACTTTGTCATATGCATCACTCGCTCTCTGCCCACTTTGTCATATGCATCACTCACTCTCTGCCCTCTCTCCATATCCATCCCTCACTCTATGCCCTCTTCCCCATATGCATCACTCATTCTCTTCCCTCTCCCCATATGCATCACTCACTCTCGGCCCTCTTCCCCATATGCATCCTTCACTCTCTATCCTCTTCCCATATGCATCACTCACTCTCTGCCCTCTCCCCATTTGCATCACTCACACTCTGCCCTCTCCTCATATGCTTCACTCACTCTCTGCACTCTTTGTCATATGCATCCCTCACTCTCTGCCCCCTTCTCATTTGCATCCCTCACTCTCTGTCCTCTCCCCATATGCATCACTTACTCTCTGTACTCTTCCCCATATGCATCACTCACTCTCTGCACTCTCCCCTTATGCATTACTCACTCTCTGCCTTTTTCCCCATATGCATCGCTCACTCTCTGCCCTCTCCCCATATCCATCCCTCACTCTCCGCCCTCTCCCCATATGCATCACTCACTCTCCGCCCTCTCCCCATATGCATCACTCACTCTCTGCCCTCTCCCCATATGCATCACTCACTCTCTGCCCTCTTTGTCATATGCATCACTCACTCTCTGTCCTCTCCCCATATACATCCCTCACTCTCTGTCCTCTTCCCATATGCATCACTCACTCTCTGCCCTCTCCCCATATGCATCACTCACTCTCTGCCCTCTTCCCCATATGCATCACTCACTCTCTGCCCTCTTCCCCATATGCATCAGTCACTCTCTGCCCTCTTTGTCATATGCATCACTCATTCTCTGTCCTCTCCCTATATACATCCCTCACTCTCTGTCATCTTCACATATGCATCACTCACTCTCTGCCCTCTCCCCATATGCATCACTCACTCTCTGCCCTCGTCCCCATATGCATCACTCACTCTCTGCCCTCTCCCCTAAAGCATCAGTCACTCTTTGCACTCTCCCCATATGCATCACTCACTCTGCCCTCTCCCCATATGCATCACTCATTCTCTGCCCTCTTTGTTATATGTATCACTCACTCTTTGCCCTCTCCCCATATGCATCCCTCACTCTCTGTCCTCTTCCCATATGCATCACTCACTCTCTGACCTCTCCCCATATGCATCACTCACTCTCTGTCCTCTTCCCCCATATGCATCACTCACTCTCTGCCCTCTCCCCATATGCATCAGTCACTCTCTGCCCTCTTCCCCATATGCATCACTCACTCTCTACCCTCTACCCATATCCATCCCTTACTCTCTGCCCTCTCCCCATATGCATCACTCACTCTCTGCCCTCTCCCCATATGCATCACTCACTCTCTGCCCTCTTCCCATATGCATCACTCACTCTCTGCACTCTTCTCATATGCATCACTCACTCTCTGCCCTCTCCCCATATGCATCCCTCACTCTCTGCCCTCTTCCCATATGCATCACTCACTCTCTGCCCTCTCCCCATATGCATCACTCACTCTCTGTCCTCTTCCCATATGCATCACTCACTCTCTGACCTCTTTGTCATATGCATCACTCACTCTCTGCCCTCTTTGTCATATGCATTACTCACTCTCTGCCCTCTCCCCATATGCATCAGTCACTCTCTGCCCTCTCCCCATATGCATCACTCACTCTCTGCCCTCTTCCCATATGCATCACTCACTCTCTGCCCTCTTTGTCATATGCATCACTCACTCTCTGCCCTCTCCCCATATGCATCCCTCACTCTCTGTCCTCTTCCCATATGCATCACTCACACTCTGCCCTCTCCCCATATGCATCACTCACTCTCTGCCCTCTTTGTCAAATGCATCACTCACTCCCTGCCCTCTTTGTCATATGCATCACTCACTCTCTGCCCTCTTCGCCATATGCATCCCTCACTCTCTGCCCTCTCCCCATATGCATCACTAACCCTTGCCTCTCCCCATATGCATCAATCACTCTTTGCCCTCTTCCCCATATGCATCACTCACACTCTGCCCTCTCCCCATATCCATTGCTCACGCTCTGCCCTCTTTGTCATATGCATCACTCACTCTCTGCCCTCTTCCCCCAAATGCATCCTTCACTCTCTGCCCTCTCCCCATATGCATTACTCACTCTCTGCCCTCTCCCCATATGCATCCCTCACTCTCTGCCCTCTCCCCATATGCATCACTCACACTCTGCCCTCTCCACTTATGCATCACTTACTCTTTGCCCTCTTCCCCATATGCATCTCTCACTCTCTGACCTCTCCCCATATGCATCACTCACTCTCTGTCCTCTTCCCCCATATGCATCACTCACTCTCTGCCCTCTCCCCATATGCATCAGTCACTCTCTGCCCTCTCCCCATATGCATCACTCACTCTCTGCCCTCTCCCCATATCCATCCCTCACTCTCTGCCCTCTCCCCATATGCATCACTCACTCTCTGCCCTCTCCCCATATGCATCACTCACTCTCTGCCCTCTTCCCATATGCATCACTCACTCTCTGCACTCTTCCCATATGCATCACTCACTCTTTGCCCTCTCCCCATATGCATCCCTCACTCTCTGCCCTCTTTGTCATATGCATCACTCACTCTCTGTCCTCTCCCCATGTACTTCCCTCACACTCTGTCCTCTTCCCATATGCATCACTCACTCTCTGCCCTCTCCCCATATGCATCACTCACTCTCTGCCCTCTTTGTCATATGCATCACTCACTCTCTGTCCTCTCCCCATGTACTTCCCTCACACTCTGTCCTCTCCCCATATGCATCACTCACTCTCCGCCCTCTCCCCATATGCATCACTCACTCTCTGCCCTCTCCCCATATGCATCACTCACTCTCTGCCCTCTTTGTCATATGCATCACTCACTCTCTTTCCTCTCCCCATACATCCCTCACTCTCTGTCCTCTTCCCATATGCATCAGTCACTCTCTGCCCTCTCCCCATATGCATCACTTACTCTCTGCCCTCTTTCCCATGTGCATCACTCACTCTCTGCCCTCTTCCCCATATGCATCAGTCACTCTCTGCCCTCTCCCCATATGCATCCCTCACTCTCTGCCCTCTTCCCATATGCATCACTCACTCTCTCCCCTCTTCCCATATGCATCACTCACTCTCTGCCCTCTCCACATATGCAACACTCACTCTCTGCACACTTTGTCATATGCATCACTCGCTCTCTGCCCACTTTGTCATATGCATCACTCACTCTCTGCCCTCTCCCCATATCCATCCCTCACTCTATGCCCTCTTCCCCATATGCATCACTCATTCTCTTCCCTCTCCCCATATGCATCACTCACTCTCTGCCGTCTTCCCCATATGCATCCCTCATTCTCTGTCTTCTTCCCATATGCATCACTCACTCTCTGCCCTCTCCCCATTTGCATCACTCACACTCTGCCCTCTCCTCATATGCTTCACTCACTCTCTGCACTCTTTGTCATATGCATCCCTCACTCTCTGCCCCCTTCTCATTTGCATCCCTCACTCTCTGTCCTCTCCCCATATGCATCACTCACTCTCTGTCCTCTTATCCATATGCATCTCTCACTCTCTGCACTCTTCCCCATATGCCTCACTCACTCTCTGCCTTCATCCCCATATGCATCGCTCACTCTCTGCTCTCTCCCCATATCCATCCCTCACTCTCCGCCCTCTCCCCATATGCATCACTCACTGTCCGCCCTCTCCCCATATGCATCACTCACTCTCCGCCCTCACCCCATATGCATCACTCACTCTCTGCCCTCTCCCCATATGCATCACTCACTCTCTGCCCTCTTTGTCATTTGCATCACTCACTCTCTGTCCTCTCCCCATGTACTTCCCTCACACTCTGTCCTCTTCCCATATGCATCACTCACTCTCTGCCCTCTCCCCATATGCATCACTCACTCTCTGCCCTCTTCCCCATATGCATCACACACTCTCTGCCCTCTTCCCCATATGCATCAGTCACTCTCTGCCCTCTTTGTCATATGCATCACTCATTCTCTGTCCTCTCCCCATATACATCCCTCACTCTCTGTCCTCTTCTTATATGCATCACTCACTCTCTACCCTCTCCCCATATGCATCACTCACTCTCTGCCCTCTTCCCCATATGCATCACTCACTCTCTGCCCTCTCCCCATATGCATCAGTCACTCTCTGCCCTCTCCCCATATGCATCACTCACTCTCTGCCCTCTCCCCATATGCATCACTCACTCTCTGCCCTCTTTGTTATATGCATCACTCACTCTCTGCCCTCTCCCCATATGCATCCCTCACTCTCTGTCCTCTTCCCCCATATGCATCACTCACTCTCTGCCCTCTGTCCATATGCATCACTCACTCTCTGCCCTCTTCCCCATATGCATCACTCACTCTCTACCCTCTACCCATATGCATCACTCACTCTCTGCCCTCTCCCCATATGCATCAGTCACTCTCTGCCCTCTCCCCATATGCATCACTCACTCTCTGCCCTCTCCCCATATGCATCACTCACTCTCTGCCCTCTTTGTTATATGCATCACTCACTCTCTGCCCTCTCCCCATATGCATCCCTCACTCTCTGTCCTCTTCCCCCATATGCATCACTCACTCTCTGCCCTCTCCCCATATGCATCACTCACTCTCTGCCCTCTTCCCCATATGCATCACTCACTCTCTACCCTCTACCCATATCCATCCCTCACTCTCTGCCCTCTCCCCATATGCATCACTCACTCTCTGCCCTCTCCCCATATGCATCACTCACTCTCTGCCCTCTTCCCATATGCATCACTCACTCTCTGCCTTCTCCCCATATGCATCACTCACTCTCTGTCCTCTTCCCATATGCATCACTCACTCTCTGCCCTCTTTGTCATATGCATCACTCACTCTCTGCCCTCTTCCCCATATGCATCACTCACTCTCTGCCCTCTCCCCATATGCATCAGTCACTCTCTGCCCTCTCCCCATATGCATCACTCACTCTCTGCCCTCTTCCCATATGCATCACTCACTCTCTGCCCTCTTTGTCATATGCATCACTCACTCTCTGCCCTCTCCCCATATGCATCCCTCACTCTCTGTCCTCTTCCCATATGCATCACTCACTCTCTACCCTCTCCCCATATGCATCCCTCACTTTCTGTCCTCTTCCCATATGCATCACTCACTCTCTGCCCTCTCCCCATATGCAACACTCACTCTCTGCCCTCTTTGTCAAATGCATCACTATCTCTCTGCCCTCTTTGTCATATGCATCACACACTCTCTGCCCTCTTTGTCATATGCATCACTCACTCCCTGCCCTCTTCGCCATATGCATCCCTCACTCTCTGCCCTCTCCCCATATGCATCACTGACCCTTACCTCTCCCCATATGCATCAATCATTCTTTGCCCTCTTCCCCATATGCATCACTCACACTCTGCCCTCTCCCCATATGCATTGCTCACGCTCTGCCCTCTTTCTCATATGCATCACTGACTCTCTGCCCTCTTCCCATATGCATCACTCACTCTCTGCCCTCTTCCCCCATATGCATCCTTCACTCTCTGCCCTCTCCCCATATGCATTACTCACTCTCTGCACTCTCCCCATATGCATCACTCACTCTCTGTCCTCTTCCCATATGCACCACTCACTGCCCTCTCCCCACATCCTTCACTCACTCTCTGCCCTCTTCCCCATATGCATTTCTCACTCTCTGCCCTCTCCCCATATACATCACTCACTCTCTGCCCTCTCCCCATATGCATGACACTCTCTGCCCTCTTTGTCATATGCATCACTCACTCTCTACCCTCTCACCATATGCATCCCTCACTCTCTGTCCTCTTCCCATATGCATCACTCAAACTCTGCCCTCTCCCCATATGCATCACTCACTCTCTGCCCTTTTTGTCATATGCATCACACACTCTCTGCCCTCTTTGTCATATGCATCACTCACTCTCTGCCCTCTTCCCCATATGCATCCCTCACTCTCTGCCCTCTTTGTCATATGCATCACTCACTTTCTGCCCTCTTCCCCATATGCATCGCTCACTCTCTGTCCTCTACCCATATGCATCACTCACTCTCTGCCCTCTTTGTCATATGCATCACTCACTCTCTGCCCTCTCCCAATATGCATCACTCACTCTCTCCCCTATTCCCCATATGCATCACTCACTCTCTGCCCTCTTCCCCATATGCATCACTCAATCTCTGCCCTCTTCCCCATATGCATCACTCACTCTCTTCCCTCTTCCCCATATGCATCCCTCACTCTCTGCCCTCTTCCCATATGCATCACTCACTCTCTGCCCTCTCCCCATATGCACGCCTCATTCTCTGCCCTCTTCCCATATGCAACACTCACTCTCTGCCCTCTCCCCTTATCCATCCCACACTCTCTGCCCTCTTCCCCATATGCATCCCTCACTCTCTCTCCTCTTCCCATATGCATCACTCACTCTCTGCCATCTCCCCATATGCATCACTCACTCTCTGCCGTCTCCCCATATGCATCACTCACTCTCTGCCCTCTCCCCATATGCATCCCTCACTCTCTGCCCTCTTCCCATATGCATCACTCACTCTCTCCCCTCTTCCCATATGCATCACTCACTCTCTGCCCTCTCCACATATGCAACACTCACTCTCTGCACACTTTGTCATATGCATCACTCGCTCTCTGCCCACTTTGTCATATGCATCACTCACTCTCTGCCATCTCCCCATATCCATCCCTCACTCTATGCCCTCTTCCCCATATGCATCACTCATTCTCTTCCCTCTCCCCATATGCATCACTCACTCTCGGCCCTCTTCCCCATATGCATCCTTCACTCTCTATCCTCTTCCCATATGCATCACTCACTCTCTGCCCTCTCCCCATTTGCATCACTCACACTCTGCCCTCTCCTCATATGCTTCACTCACTCTCTGCACTCTTTGTCATATGCATCCCTCACTCTCTGCCCCCTTCTCATTTGCATACCTCACTCTCTGTCCTCTCCCCATATGCATCACTCACTCTCTGTCCTCTTCCCCATATGCATCACTCACTCTCTGCACTCTCCCCATATGCATTACTCACTCTCTGCCTTTTTCCCCATATGCATCGCTCACTCTCTGCCCTCTCCCCATATCCATCCCTCACTCTCCGCCTTCTCCCCATATGCATCACTCACTCTCCGCCCTCTACCCATATGCATCACTCACTCTCTGCCCTCTCCCCATATGCATCACTCACTCTCTGCCCTCTTTGTCATATGCATCACTCACTCTCTGTCCTCTCCCCATGTACTTCCCTCACACTCTGTCCTCTCCCCATATGCATCACTCACTCTCCGCCCTCTCCCCATATGCATCACTCACTCTCTGCCCTCTCCCCTTATCCATCCCACACTCTCTGCCCTCTTCCCCATATGCATCCCTCACTCTCTCTCCTCTTCCCATATGCATCACTCACTCTCTGCCATCTCCCCATATGCATCACTCACTCTCTGCCGTCTCCCCATATGCATCACTCACTCTCTGCCCTCTCCCCATATGCATCCCTCACTCTCTGCCCTCTTCCCATATGCATCACTCACTCTCTCCCCTCTTCCCATATGCATCACTCACTCTCTGCCCTCTCCACATATGCAACACTCACTCTCTGCACACTTTGTCATATGCATCACTCGCTCTCTGCCCACTTTGTCATATGCATCACTCACTCTCTGCCCTCTCCCCATATCCATCCCTCACTCTATGCCCTCTTCCCCATATGCATCACTCATTCTCTTCCCTCTCCCCATATGCATCACTCACTCTCGGCCCTCTTCCCCATATGCATCCTTCACTCTCTATCCTCTTCCCATATGCATCACTCACTCTCTGCCCTCTCCCCATTTGCATCACTCACACTCTGCCCTCTCCTCATATGCTTCACTCACTCTCTGCACTCTTTGTCATATGCATCCCTCACTCTCTGCCCCCTTCTCATTTGCATCCCTCACTCTCTGTCCTCTCCCCATATGCATCACTCACTCTCTATCCTCTTCCCCATATGCATCACTCACTCTCTGCACTCTCCCCATATGCATTACTCACTCTCTGCCTTTTTCCCCATATGCATCGCTCACTCTCTGCCCTCTCCCCATATCCATCCCTCACTCTCCGCCCTCTCCCCATATGCATCACTCACTCTCCGCCCTCTACCCATATGCATCACTCACTCTCTGCCCTCTCCCCATATGCATCACTCACTCTCTGCCCTCTTTGTCATATGCATCACTCACTCTCTGTCCTCTCCCCATGTACTTCCCTCACACTCTGTCCTCTCCCCATATGCATCACTCACTCTCCGCCCTCTCCCCATATGCATCACTCACTCTCTGCCCTCTCCCCATATGCATCACTCACTCTCTGCCCTCTTTGTCATATGCATCACTCATTCTCTTTCCTCTCCCCATATACATCCCTCACTCTCTGTCCTCTTCCCATATGCATCAGTCACTCTCTGCCCTCTCCCCATATGCATCACTTACTCTCTGCCCTCTTTCCCATATGCATCACTCACTCTCTGCCCTCTTCCCCATATGCATCAGTCACTCTCTGCCCTCTCCCCATATGCATCCCTCACTCTCTGCCCTCTTCCCATATGCATCACTCACTCTCTCCCCTCTTCCCATATGCATCCCTCACTCTCTGCCCTCTCCCCATATGCATCACTAACCCTTGCCTCTCCCCATATGCATCAATCACTCTTTGCCCTCTTCCCCATATGCATCACTCACACTCTGCCCTCTCCCCATATCCATTGCTCACGCTCTGCCCTCTTTGTCATATGCATCACTCACTCTCTGCCCTCTTCCCCCAAATGCATCCTTCACTCTCTGCCCTCTCCCCATATGCATTACTCACTCTCTGCCCTCTCCCCATATGCATCCCTCACTCTCTGCCCTCTCCCCATATGCATCACTCACACTCTGCCCTCTCCACTTATGCATCACTTACTCTTTGCCCTCTTCCCCATATGCATCTCTCACTCTCTGACCTCTCCCCATATGCATCACTCACTCTCTGTCCTCTTCCCCCATATGCATCACTCACTCTCTGCCCTCTCCCCATATGCATCAGTCACTCTCTGCCCTCTTCCCCATATGCATCACTCACTCTCTACCCTCTACCCATATCCATCCCTCACTCTCTGCCCTCTCCCCATATGCATCACTCACTCTCTGCCCTCTCCCCATATGCATCACTCACTCTCTGCCCTCTTCCCATATGCATCACTCACTCTCTGCACTCTTCCCATATGCATCACTCACTCTTTGCCCTCTCCCCATATGCATCCCTCACTCTCTGCCCTCTTTGTCATATGCATCACTCACTCTCTGTCCTCTCCCCATGTACTTCCCTCACACTCTGTCCTCTTCCCATATGCATCACTCACTCTCTGCCCTCTCCCCATATGCATCACTCACTCTCTGCCCTCTTTGTCATATGCATCACTCACTCTCTGTCCTCTCCCCATGTACTTCCCTCACACTCTGTCCTCTCCCCATATGCATCACTCACTCTCCGCCCTCTCCCCATATGCATCACTCACTCTCTGCCCTCTCCCCATATGCATCACTCACTCTCTGCCCTCTTTGTCATATGCATCACTCACTCTCTTTCCTCTCCCCATACATCCCTCACTCTCTGTCCTCTTCCCATATGCATCAGTCACTCTCTGCCCTCTCCCCATATGCATCACTTACTCTCTGCCCTCTTTCCCATGTGCATCACTCACTCTCTGCCCTCTTCCCCATATGCATCAGTCACTCTCTGCCCTCTCCCCATATGCATCCCTCACTCTCTGCCCTCTTCCCATATGCATCACTCACTCTCTCCCCTCTTCCCATATGCATCACTCACTCTCTGCCCTCTCCACATATGCAACACTCACTCTCTGCACACTTTGTCATATGCATCACTCGCTCTCTGCCCACTTTGTCATATGCATCACTCACTCTCTGCCCTCTCCCCATATCCATCCCTCACTCTATGCCCTCTTCCCCATATGCATCACTCATTCTCTTCCCTCTCCCCATATGCATCACTCACTCTCTGCCGTCTTCCCCATATGCATCCCTCATTCTCTGTCTTCTTCCCATATGCATCACTCACTCTCTGCCCTCTCCCCATTTGCATCACTCACACTCTGCCCTCTCCTCATATGCTTCACTCACTCTCTGCACTCTTTGTCATATGCATCCCTCACTCTCTGCCCCCTTCTCATTTGCATCCCTCACTCTCTGTCCTCTCCCCATATGCATCACTCACTCTCTGTCCTCTTATCCATATGCATCACTCACTCTCTGCACTCTTCCCCATATGCCTAACTCACTCTCTGCCTTCATCCCCATATGCATCGCTCACTCTCTGCTCTCTCCCCATATCCATCCCTCACTCTCCGCCCTCTCCCCATATGCATCACTCACTGTCCGCCCTCTCCCCATATGCATCACTCACTCTCCGCCCTCACCCCATATGCATCACTCACTCTCTGCCCTCTCCCCATATGCATCACTCACTCTCTGCCCTCTTTGTCATTTGCATCACTCACTCTCTGTCCTCTCCCCATGTACTTCCCTCACACTCTGTCCTCTTCCCATATGCATCACTCACTCTCTGCCCTCTCCCCATATGCATCACTCACTCTCTGCCCTCTTCCCCATATGCATCACACACTCTCTGCCCTCTTCCCCATATGCATCAGTCACTCTCTGCCCTCTTTGTCATATGCATCACTCATTCTCTGTCCTCTCCCCATATACATCCCTCACTCTCTGTCCTCTTCTTATATGCATCACTCACTCTCTACCCTCTCCCCATATGCATCACTCACTCTCTGCCCTCTTCCCCATATGCATCACTCACTCTCTGCCCTCTCCCCATATGCATCAGTCACTCTCTGCCCTCTCCCCATATGCATCACTCACTCTCTGCCCTCTCCCCATATGCATCACTCACTCTCTGCCCTCTTTGTTATATGCATCACTCACTCTCTGCCCTCTCCCCATATGCATCCCTCACTCTCTGTCCTCTTCCCCCATATGCATCACTCACTCTCTGCCCTCTGCCCATATGCATCACTCACTCTCTGCCCTCTTCCCCATATGCATCACTCACTCTCTACCCTCTACCCATATGCATCACTCACTCTCTGCCCTCTCCCCATATGCATCAGTCACTCTCTGCCCTCTCCCCATATGCATCACTCACTCTCTGCCCTCTCCCCATATGCATCACTCACTCTCTGCCCTCTTTGTTATATGCATCACTCACTCTCTGCCCTCTCCCCATATGCATCCCTCACTCTCTGTCCTCTTCCCCCATATGCATCACTCACTCTCTGCCCTCTCCCCATATGCATCACTCACTCTCTGCCCTCTTCCCCATATGCATCACTCACTCTCTACCCTCTACCCATATCCATCCCTCACACTCTTTCCTCTTCCCATATGCATCACTCACTCTCTGCCCTCTCCCCATATGCATCACTCACTCTCTGCCCTCTTCCCCATATGCATCACACACTCTCTGCCCTCTTCCCCATATGCATCAGTCACTCTCTGCCCTCTTTGTCATATGCATCACTCATTCTCTGTCCTCTCCCCATATACATCCCTCACTCTCTGTCCTCTTCTTATATGCATCACTCACTCTCTACCCTCTCCCCATATGCATCACTCACTCTCTGCCCTCTTCCCCATATGCATCACTCACTCTCTGCCCTCTCCCCATATGCATCAGTCACTCTCTGCCCTCTCCCCATATGCATCACTCACTCTCTGCCCTCTCCCCATATGCATCACTCACTCTCTGCCCTCTTTGTTATATGCATCACTCACTCTCTGCCCTCTCCCCATATGCATCCCTCACTCTCTGTCCTCTTCCCCCATATGCATCACTCACTCTCTGCCCTCTGCCCATATGCATCACTCACTCTCTGCCCTCTTCCCCATATGCATCACTCACTCTCTACCCTCTACCCATATGCATCACTCACTCTCTGCCCTCTCCCCATATGCATCAGTCACTCTCTGCCCTCTCCCCATATGCATCACTCACTCTCTGCCCTCTCCCCATATGCATCACTCACTCTCTGCCCTCTTTGTTATATGCATCACTCACTCTCTGCCCTCTCCCCATATGCATCCCTCACTCTCTGTCCTCTTCCCCCATATGCATCACTCACTCTCTGCCCTCTCCCCATATGCATCACTCACTCTCTGCCCTCTTCCCCATATGCATCACTCACTCTCTACCCTCTACCCATATCCATCCCTCACTCTCTGCCCTCTCCCCATATGCATCACTCACTCTCTGCCCTCTCCCCATATGCATCACTCACTCTCTGCCCTCTTCCCATATGCATCACTCACTCTCTGCCCTCTCCCCATATGCATCACTCACTCTCTGTCCTCTTCCCATATGCATCACTCACTCTCTGCCCTCTTTGTCATATGCATCACTCACTCTCTGCCCTCTTCCCCATATGCATCACTCACTCTCTGCCCTCTCCCCATATGCATCAGTCACTCTCTGCCCTCTCCCCATATGCATCACTCACTCTCTGCCCTCTTCCCATATGCATCACTCACTCTCTGCCCTCTTTGTCATATGCATCACTCACTCTCTGCCCTCTCCCCATATGCATCCCTCACTCTCTGTCCTCTTCCCATATGCATCACTCACTCTCTACCCTCTCCCCATATGCATCCCTCACTCTCTGTCCTCTTCCCATATGCATCACTCACTCTCTGCCCTCTCCCCATATGCATCACTCACTCTCTGCCCTCTTTGTCAAATGCATCACTATCTCTCTGCCCTCTTTGTCATATGCATCACACACTCTCTGCCCTCTTTGTCATATGCATCACTCACTCCCTGCCCTCTTCGCCATATGCATCCCTCACTCTCTGCCCTCTCCCCATATGCATCACTGACCCTTACCTCTCCCCATATGCATCAATCATTCTTTGCCCTCTTCCCCATATGCATCACTCACACTCTGCCCTCTCCCCATATGCATTGCTCACGCTCTGCCCTCTTTCTCATATGCATCACTGACTCTCTGCCCTCTCCCCATATGCATCACTCACTCTCTGCCCTCTTCCCCCATATGCATCCTTCACTCTCTGCCCTCTCCCCATATGCATTACTCACTCTCTGCCCTCTCCCCATATGCATCACTCACTCTCTGTCCTCTTCCCATATGCACCACTCACTGCCCTCTCCCCACATCCTTCACTCACTCTCTGCCCTCTTCCCCATATGCATTTCTCACTCTCTGCCCTCTCCCCATATACATCACTCACTCTCTGCCCTCTCCCCATATGCATGACACTCTCTGCCCTCTTTGTCATATGCATCACTCACTCTCTACCCTCTCACCATATGCATCCCTCACTCTCTGTCCTCTTCCCATATGCATCACTCAAACTCTGCCCTCTCCCCATATGCATCACTCACTCTCTGCCCTTTTTGTCATATGCATCACACACTCTCTGCCCTCTTTGTCATATGCATCACTCACTCTCTGCCCTCTTCCCCATATGCATCCCTCACTCTCTGCCCTCTTTGTCATATGCATCACTCACTTTCTGCCCTCTTCCCCATATGCATCGCTCACTCTCTGTCCTCTACCCATATGCATCACTCACTCTCTGCCCTCTTTGTCATATGCATCACTCACTCTCTGCCCTCTCCCAATATGCATCACTCACTCTCTCCCCTATTCCCCATATGCATCACTCACTCTCTGCCCTCTTCCCCATATGCATCACTCAATCTCTGCCCTCTTCCCCATATGCATCACTCACTCTCTTCCCTCTTCCCCATATGCATCCCTCACTCTCTGCCCTCTTCCCATATGCATCACTCAATCTCTGCCCTCTCCCCATATGCACGCCTCATTCTCTGCCCTCTTCCCATATGCAACACTCACTCTCTGCCCTCTCCCCTTATCCATCCCACACTCTCTGCCCTCTTCCCCATATGCATCCCTCACTCTCTCTCCTCTTCCCATATGCATCACTCACTCTCTGCCATCTCCCCATATGCATCACTCACTCTCTGCCGTCTCCCCATATGCATCACTCACTCTCTGCCCTCTCCCCATATGCATCCCTCACTCTCTGCCCTCTTCCCATATGCATCACTCACTCTCTCCCCTCTTCCCATATGCATCACTCACTCTCTGCCCTCTCCACATATGCAACACTCACTCTCTGCACACTTTGTCATATGCATCACTCGCTCTCTGCCCACTTTGTCATATGCATCACTCACTCTCTGCCCTCTCCCCATATCCATCCCTCACTCTATGCCCTCTTCCCCATATGCATCACTCATTCTCTTCCCTCTCCCCATATGCATCACTCACTCTCGGCCCTCTTCCCCATATGCATCCTTCACTCTCTATCTTCTTCCCATATGCATCACTCACTCTCTGCCCTCTCCCCATTTGCATCACTCACACTCTGCCCTCTCCTCATATGCTTCACTCACTCTCTGCACTCTTTGTCATATGCATCCCTCACTCTCTGCCCCCTTCTCATTTGCATCCCTCACTCTCTGTCCTCTCCCCATATGCATCACTCACTCTCTGTCCTCTTCCCCATATGCATCACTCACTCTCTGCACTCTCCCCATATGCATTACTCACTCTCTGCCTTTTTCCCCATATGCATCGCTCACTCTCTGCCCTCTCCCCATATCCATCCCTCACTCTCCGCCTTCTCCCCATATGCATCACTCACTCTCCGCCCTCTACCCATATGCATCACTCACTCTCTGCCCTCTCCCCATATGCATCACTCACTCTCTGCCCTCTTTGTCATATGCATCACTCACTCTCTGTCCTCTCCCCATGTACTTCCCTCACACTCTGTCCTCTCCCCATATGCATCACTCACTCTCCGCCCTCTCCCCATATGCATCACTCACTCTCTGCCCTCTCCCCTTATCCATCCCACACTCTCTGCCCTCTTCCCCATATGCATCCCTCACTCTCTCTCCTCTTCCCATATGCATCACTCACTCTCTGCCATCTCCCCATATGCATCACTCACTCTCTGCCGTCTCCCCATATGCATCACTCACTCTCTGCCCTCTCCCCATATGCATCCCTCACTCTCTGCCCTCTTCCCATATGCATCACTCACTCTCTCCCCTCTTCCCATATGCATCACTCACTCTCTGCCCTCTCCACATATGCAACACTCACTCTCTGCACACTTTGTCATATGCATCACTCGCTCTCTGCCCACTTTGTCATATGTATCACTCACTCTCTGCCCTCTCCCCATATCCATCCCTCACTCTATGCCCTCTTCCCCATATGCATCACTCATTCTCTTCCCTCTCCCCATATGCATCACTCACTCTCGGCCCTCTTCCCCATATGCATCCTTCACTCTCTATCCTCTTCCCATATGCATCACTCACTCTCTGCCCTCTCCCCATTTGCATCACTCACACTCTGCCCTCTCCTCATATGCTTCACTCACTCTCTGCACTCTTTGTCATATGCATCCCTCACTCTCTGCCCCCTTCTCATTTGCATCCCTCACTCTCTGTCCTCTCCCCATATGCATCACTCACTCTCTGTCCTCTTCCCCATATGCATCACTCACTCTCTGCACTCTCCCCATATGCATTACTCACTCTCTGCCTTTTTCCCCATATGCATCGCTCACTCTCTGCCCTCTCCCCATATCCATCCCTCACTCTCCGCCCTCTCCCCATATGCATCACTCACTCTCCGCCCTCTACCCATATGCATCACTCACTCTCTGCCCTCTCCCCATATGCATCACTCACTCTCTGCCCTCTTTGTCATATGCATCACTCACTCTCTGTCCTCTCCCCATGTACTTCCCTCACACTCTGTCCTCTCCCCATATGCATCACTCACTCTCCGCCCTCTCCCCATATGCATCACTCACTCTCTGCCCTCTCCCCATATGCATCACTCACTCTCTGCCCTCTTTGTCATATGCATCACTCATTCTCTTTCCTCTCCCCATATACATCCCTCACTCTCTGTCCTCTTCCCATATGCATCAGTCACTCTCTGCCCTCTCCCCATATGCATCACTTACTCTCTGCCCTCTTTCCCATATGCATCACTCACTCTCTGCCCTCTTCCCCATATGCATCAGTCACTCTCTGCCCTCTCCCCATATGCATCCCTCACTCTCTGCCCTCTTCCCATATGCATCACTCACTCTCTCCCCTCTTCCCATATGCATCCCTCACTCTCTGCCCTCTCCCCATATGCATCACTAACCCTTGCCTCTCCCCATATGCATCAATCACTCTTTGCCCTCTTCCCCATATGCATCACTCACACTCTGCCCTCTCCCCATATCCATTGCTCACGCTCTGCCCTCTTTGTCATATGCATCACTCACTCTCTGCCCTCTTCCCCCAAATGCATCCTTCACTCTCTGCCCTCTCCCCATATGCATTACTCACTCTCTGCCCTCTCCCCATATGCATCCCTCACTCTCTGCCCTCTCCCCATATGCATCACTCACACTCTGCCCTCTCCACTTATGCATCACTTACTCTTTGCCCTCTTCCCCATATGCATCTCTCACTCTCTGACCTCTCCCCATATGCATCACTCACTCTCTGTCCTCTTCCCCCATATGCATCACTCACTCTCTGCCCTCTCCCCATATGCATCAGTCACTCTCTGCCCTCTTCCCCATATGCATCACTCACTCTCTACCCTCTACCCATATCCATCCCTCACTCTCTGCCCTCTCCCCATATGCATCACTCACTCTCTGCCCTCTCCCCATATGCATCACTCACTCTCTGCCCTCTTCCCATATGCATCACTCACTCTCTGCACTCTTCCCATATGCATCACTCACTCTTTGCCCTCTCCCCATATGCATCCCTCACTCTCTGCCCTCTTTGTCATATGCATCACTCACTCTCTGTCCTCTCCCCATGTACTTCCCTCACACTCTGTCCTCTTCCCATATGCATCACTCACTCTCTGTCCTCTCCCCATATGCATCACTCACTCTCTGCCCTCTTTGTCATATGCATCACTCACTCTCTGTCCTCTCCCCATGTACTTCCCTCACACTCTGTCCTCTCCCCATATGCATCACTCACTCTCCGCCCTCTCCCCATATGCATCACTCACTCTCTGCCCTCTCCCCATATGCATCACTCACTCTCTGCCCTCTTTGTCATATGCATCACTCACTCTCTTTCCTCTCCCCATACATCCCTCACTCTCTGTCCTCTTCCCATATGCATCAGTCACTCTCTGCCCTCTCCCCATATGCATCACTTACTCTCTGCCCTCTTTCCCATGTGCATCACTCACTCTCTGCCCTCTTCCCCATATGCATCAGTCACTCTCTGCCCTCTCCCCATATGCATCCCTCACTCTCTGCCCTCTTCCCATATGCATCACTCACTCTCTCCCCTCTTCCCATATGCATCACTCACTCTCTGCCCTCTCCACATATGCAACACTCACTCTCTGCACACTTTGTCATATGCATCACTCGCTCTCTGCCCACTTTGTCATATGCATCACTCACTCTCTGCCCTCTCCCCATATCCATCCCTCACTCTATGCCCTCTTCCCCATATGCATCACTCATTCTCTTCCCTCTCCCCATATGCATCACTCACTCTCTGCCGTCTTCCCCATATGCATCCCTCATTCTCTGTCTTCTTCCCATATGCATCACTCACTCTCTGCCCTCTCCCCATTTGCATCACTCACACTCTGCCCTCTCCTCATATGCTTCACTCACTCTCTGCACTCTTTGTCATATGCATCCCTCACTCTCTGCCCCCTTCTCATTTGCATCCCTCACTCTCTGTCCTCTCCCCATATGCATCACTCACTCTCTGTCCTCTTATCCATATGCCTCACTCACTCTCTGCACTCTTCCCCATATGCCTCACTCACTCTCTGCCTTCATCCCCATATGCATCGCTCACTCTCTGCTCTCTCCCCATATCCATCCCTCACTCTCCGCCCTCTCCCCATATGCATCACTCACTGTCCGCCCTCTCCCCATATGCATCACTCACTCTCCGCCCTCACCCCATATGCATCACTCACTCTCTGCCCTCTCCCCATATGCATCACTCACTCTCTGCCGTCTTCCCCATATGCATCCCTCATTCTCTGTCTTCTTCCCATATGCATCACTCACTCTCTGCCCTCTCCCCATTTGCATCACTCACACTCTGCCCTCTCCTCATATGCTTCACTCACTCTCTGCACTCTTTGTCATATGCATCCCTCACTCTCTGCCCCCTTCTCATTTGCATCCCTCACACTCTGTCCTCTTCCCATATGCATCACTCACTCTCTGCCCTCTCCCCATATGCATCACTCACTCTCTGCCCTCTTCCCCATATGCATCACACACTCTCTGCCCTCTTCCCCATATGCATCAGTCACTCTCTGCCCTCTTTGTCATATGCATCACTCATTCTCTGTCCTCTCCCCATATACATCCCTCACTCTCTGTCCTCTTCTTATATGCATCACTCACTCTCTACCCTCTCCCCATATGCATCACTCACTCTCTGCCCTCTTCCCCATATGCATCACTCACTCTCTGCCCTCTCCCCATATGCATCAGTCACTCTCTGCCCTCTCCCCATATGCATCACTCACTCTCTGCCCTCTCCCCATATGCATCACTCACTCTCTGCCCTCTTTGTTATATGCATCACTTACTCTCTGCCCTCTCCCCATATGCATCCCTCACTCTCTGTCCTCTTCCCCCATATGCATCACTCACTCTCTGCCCTCTGCCCATATGCATCACTCACTCTCTGCCCTCTTCCCCATATGCATCACTCACTCTCTACCCTCTACCCATATGCATCACTCACTCTCTGCCCTCTCCCCATATGCATCAGTCACTCTCTGCCCTCTCCCCATATGCATCACTCACTCTCTGCCCTCTCCCCATATGCATCACTCACTCTCTGCCCTCTTTGTTATATGCATCACTCACTCTCTGCCCTCTCCCCATATGCATCCCTCACTCTCTGTCCTCTTCCCCCATATGCATCACTCACTCTCTGCCCTCTCCCCATATGCATCACTCACTCTCTGCCCTCTTCCCCATATGCATCACTCACTCTCTACCCTCTACCCATATCCATCCCTCACACTCTTTCCTCTTCCCATATGCATCACTCACTCTCTGCCCTCTCCCCATATGCATCACTCACTCTCTGCCCTCTTCCCCATATGCATCACACACTCTCTGCCCTCTTCCCCATATGCATCAGTCACTCTCTGCCCTCTTTGTCATATGCATCACTCATTCTCTGTCCTCTCCCCATATACATCCCTCACTCTCTGTCCTCTTCTTATATGCATCACTCACTCTCTACCCTCTCCCCATATGCATCACTCACTCTCTGCCCTCTTCCCCATATGCATCACTCACTCTCTGCCCTCTCACCATATGCATCAGTCACTCTCTGCCCTCTCCCCATATGCATCACTCACTCTCTGCCCTCTCCCCATATGCATCACTCACTCTCTGCCCTCTTTGTTATATGCATCACTCACTCTCTGCCCTCTCCCCATATGCATCCCTCACTCTCTGTCCTCTTCCCCCATATGCATCACTCACTCTCTGCCCTCTGCCCATATGCATCACTCACTCTCTGGCCTCTTCCCCATATGCATCACTCACTCTCTACCCTCTACCCATATGCATCACTCACTCTCTGCCCTCTCCCCATATGCATCAGTCACTCTCTGCCCTCTCCCCATATGCATCACTCACTCTCTGCCCTCTCCCCATATGCATCACTCACTCTCTGCCCTCTTTGTTATATGCATCACTCACTCTCTGCCCTCTCCCCATATGCATCCCTCACTCTCTGTCCTCTTCCCCCATATGCATCACTCACTCTCTGCCCTCTCCCCATATGCATCACTCACTCTCTGCCCTCTTCCCCATATGCATCACTCACTCTCTACCCTCTACCCATATCCATCCCTCACTCTCTGCCCTCTCCCCATATGCATCACTCACTCTCTGCCCTCTCCCCATATGCATCACTCACTCTCTGCCCTCTTCCCATATGCATCACTCACTCTCTGCTCTCTCCCCATATGCATCACTCACTCTCTGTCCTCTTCGGATATGCATCACTCACTCTCTGCCCTCTTTGTCATATGCATCACTCACTCTCTGCCCTCTTCCCCATATGCATCACTCACTCTCTGCCCTCTCCCCATATGCATCAGTCACTCTCTGCCCTCTCCCCATATGCATCACTCACTCTCTGCCCTCTTCCCATATGCATCACTCACTCTCTGCCCTCTTTGTCATATGCATCACTCACTTTCTGCCCTCTCCCCATATGCATCCCTCACTCTCTGTCCTCTTCCCATATGCATCACTCACTCTCTACCCTCTCCCCATATGCATCCCTCACTCTCTGTCCTCTTCCCATATGCATCACTCACTCTCTGCCCTCTCCCCATATGCATCACTCACTCTCTGCCCTCTTTGTCAAATGCATCACTATCTCTCTGCCCTCTTTGTCATATGCATCACACACTCTCTGCCCTCTTTGTCATATGCATCACTCACTCCCTGCCCTCTTCGCCATATGCATCCCTCACTCTCTGCCCTCTCCCCATATGCATCACTGACCCTTACCTCTCCCCATATGCATCAATCATTCTTTGCCCTCTTCCCCATATGCATCACTCACACTCTGCCCTCTCCCCATATGCATTGCTCACGCTCTGCCCTCTTTCTCATATGCATCACTGACTCTCTGCCCTCTCCCCATATGCATCACTCACTCTCTGCCCTCTTCCCCCATATGCATCCTTCACTCTCTGCCCTCTCCCCATATGCATTACTCACTCTCTGCCCTCTCCCCATATGCATCACTCACTCTCTGTCCTCTTCCCATATGCACCACTCACTGCCCTCTCCCCACATCCTTCACTCACTCTCTGCCCTCTTCCCCATATGCATTTCTCACTCTCTGCCCTCTCCCCATATACATCACTCACTCTCTGCCCTCTCCCCATATGCATGACACTCTCTGCCCTCTTTGTCATATGCATCACTCACTCTCTACCCTCTCACCATATGCATCCCTCACTCTCTGTCCTCTTCCCATATGCATCACTCAAACTCTGCCCTCTCCCCATATGCATCACTCACTCTCTGCCCTTTTTGTCATATGCATCACACACTCTCTGCCCTCTTTGTCATATGCATCACTCACTCTCTGCCCTCTTCCCCATATGCATCCCTCACTCTCTGCCCTCTTTGTCATATGCATCACTCACTTTCTGCCCTCTTCCCCATATGCATCGCTCACTCTCTGTCCTCTACCCATATGCATCACTCACTCTCTGCCCTCTTTGTCATATGCATCACTCACTCTCTGCCCTCTCCCAATATGCATCACTCACTCTCTCCCCTATTCCCCATATGCATCACTCACTCTCTGCCCTCTTCCCCATATGCATCACTCAATCTCTGCCCTCTTCCCCATATGCATCACTCACTCTCTTCCCTCTTCCCCATATGCATCCCTCACTCTCTGCCCTCTTCCCATATGCATCACTCAATCTCTGCCCTCTCCCCATATGCACGCCTCATTCTCTGCCCTCTTCCCATATGCAACACTCACTCTCTGCCCTCTCCCCTTATCCATCCCACACTCTCTGCCCTCTTCCCCATATGCATCCCTCACTCTCTCTCCTCTTCCCATATGCATCACTCACTCTCTGCCATCTCCCCATATGCATCACTCACTCTCTGCCGTCTCCCCATATGCATCACTCACTCTCTGCCCTCTCCCCATATGCATCCCTCACTCTCTGCCCTCTTCCCATATGCATCACTCACTCTCTCCCCTCTTCCCATATGCATCACTCACTCTCTGCCCTCTCCACATATGCAACACTCACTCTCTGCACACTTTGTCATATGCATCACTCGCTCTCTGCCCACTTTGTCATATGCATCACTCACTCTCTGCCCTCTCCCCATATCCATCCCTCACTCTATGCCCTCTTCCCCATATGCATCACTCATTCTCTTCCCTCTCCCCATATGCATCACTCACTCTCGGCCCTCTTCCCCATATGCATCCTTCACTCTCTATCTTCTTCCCATATGCATCACTCACTCTCTGCCCTCTCCCCATTTGCATCACTCACACTCTGCCCTCTCCTCATATGCTTCACTCACTCTCTGCACTCTTTGTCATATGCATCCCTCACTCTCTGCCCCCTTCTCATTTGCATCCCTCACTCTCTGTCCTCTCCCCATATGCATCACTCACTCTCTGTCCTCTTCCCCATATGCATCACTCACTCTCTGCACTCTCCCCATATGCATTACTCACTCTCTGCCTTTTTCCCCATATGCATCGCTCACTCTCTGCCCTCTCCCCATATCCATCCCTCACTCTCCGCCCTCTCCCCATATGCATCACTCACTCTCCGCCCTCTACCCATATGCATCACTCACTCTCTGCCCTCTCCCCATATGCATCACTCACTCTCTGCCCTCTTTGTCATATGCATCACTCACTCTCTGTCCTCTCCCCATGTACTTCCCTCACACTCTGTCCTCTCCCCATATGCATCACTCACTCTCCGCCCTCTCCCCATATGCATCACTCACTCTCTGCCCTCTCCCCATATGCATCACTCACTCTCTGCCCTCTTTGTCATATGCATCACTCACTCTCTTTCCTCTCCCCATATACATCCCTCACTCTCTGTCCTCTTCCCATATGCATCAGTCACTCTCTGCCCTCTCCCCATATGCATCACTTACTCTCTGCCCTCTTTCCCATATGCATCACTCACTCTCTGCCCTCTTCCCCATATGCATCAGTCACTCTCTGCCCTCTCCCCATATGCATCCCTCACTCTCTGCCCTCTTCCCATATGCATCACTCACTCTCTCCCCTCTTCCCATATGCATCACTCACTCTCTGCCCTCTCCACATATGCAACACTCACTCTCTGCACACTTTGTCATATGCATCACTCGCTCTCTGGCCACTTTGTCATATGCATCACTCACTCTCTGCCCTCTCCCCATATCCATCCCTCACTCTATGCCCTCTTCCCCATATGCATCACTCATTCTCTTCCCTCTCCCCATATGCATCACTCACTCTCTGCCGTCTTCCCCATATGCATCCCTCATTCTCTGTCTTCTTCCCATATGCATCACTCACTCTCTGCCCTCTCCCCATTTGCATCACTCACACTCTGCCCTCTCCTCATATGCTTCACTCACTCTCTGCACTCTTTGTCATATGCATCCCTCACTCTGCCCCCTTCTCATTTGCATCCCTCACTCTCTGTCCTCTCCCCATATGCATCACTCACTCTCTGTCCTCTTACCCATATGCATCACTCACTCTCTGCACTCTTCCCCATATGCCTCATTCACTCTCTGCCTTCATCCCCATATGCATCGCTCACTCTCTGCCCTCTCCCCATATCCATCCCTCACTCTCCGCCCTCTCCCCATATGCATCACTCACTGTCCGCCCTCTCCCCATATGCATCACTCACTCTCCGCCCTCACCCCATATGCATCACTCACTCTCTGCCCTCTCCCCATATGCATCACTCACTCTCTGCCCTCTTTGTCATTTGCATCACTCACTCTCTGTCCTCTCCCCATGTACTTCCCTCACACTCTGTCCTCTTCCCATATGCATCACTCACTCTCTGCCCTCTCCCCATATGCATCACTCACTCTCTGCCCTCTTCCCCATATGCATCACACACTCTCTGCCCTCTTCCCCATATGCATCAGTCACTCTCTGCCCTCTTTGTCATATGCATCACTCATTCTCTGTCCTCTCCCCATATACATCCCTCACTCTCTGTCCTCTTCTTATATGCATCACTCACTCTCTGCCCTCTCCCCATATGCATCACTCACTCTCTGCCCTCTTCCCCATATGCATCACTCACTCTCTGCCCTCTCCCCATATGTATCAGTCACTCTCTGCCCTCTCCCCATATGCATCACTCACTCTCTGCCCTCTCCCCATATGCTTCACTCACTCTCTGCCCTCTTTGTTATATGCATCACTCACTCTCTGCCCTCTCCCCATATGCATCCCTCACTCTCTGTCCTCTTCCCCCATATGCATCACTCACTCTCTGCCCTCTGCCCATATGCATCACTCACTCTCTGCCCTCTTCCCCATATGCATCACTCACTCTCTACCCTCTACCCATATGCATCACTCACTCTCTGCCCTCTCCCCATATGCATCAGTCACTCTCTGCCCTCTCCCCATATGCATCACTCACTCTCTGCCCTCTCCCCATATGCATCACTCACTCTCTGCCCTCTTTGTTATATGCATCACTCCCTCTCTGCCCTCTCCCCATATGCATCCCTCACTCTCTGTCCTCTTCCCCCATATGCATCACTCACTCTCTGCCCTCTCCCCATATGCATCACTCACTCTCTGCCCTCTTCCCCATATGCATCACTCACTCTCTACCCTCTACCCATATCCATCCCTCACTCTCTCCCCTCTCCCCATATGCATCACTCACTCTCTGCCCTCTCCCCATATGCATCACTCACTCTCTGCCCTCTTCCCATATGCATCACTCACTCTCTGCCCTCTCCCCATATGCATCACTCACTCTCTGTCCTCTTCCCATATGCATCACTCACTCTCTGCCCTCTTTGTCATATGTATCACTCACTCTCTGCCCTCTTCCCCATATGCATCACTCACTCTCTGCCCTCTCCCCATATGCATCAGTCACTCTCTGCCCTCTCCCCATATGCATCACTCACTCTCTGCCCTCTTCCCATATGCATCACTCACTCTCTGCCCTCTTTGTCATATGCATCACTCACTCTCTGCCCTCTTCATATGCATCCCTCACTCTCTGTCCTCTTCCCATATGCATCACTCACTCTCTACCCTCTCCCCATATGCATCCCTCACACTCTGTCCTCTTCCCATATGCATCACTCACTCTCTGCTGTCTCCCCATATGCATCACTCACTCTCTGCCCTCTTTGTCAAATGCATCACTATCTCTCTGCCCTCTTTGTCATATGCATCACACACTCTCTGCCCTCTTTGTCATATGCATCACTCACTCCCTGCCCTCTTCGCCATATGCATCCCTCACTCTCTGCCCTCTCCCCATATGCATCACTAACCCTTACCTCTCCCCATATGCATCAATCATTCTTTGCCCTCTTCCCCATATGCATCACTCACACTCTGCCCTCTCCCCATATGCATTGCTCACGCTCTGCCCTCTTTCTCATATGCATCACTGACTCTCTGCCCTCTCCCCATATGCATCACTCACTCTCTGCCCTCTTCCCCCATATGCATCCTTCACTCTCTGCCCTCTCCCCATATGCATTACTCACTCTCTGCCCTCTCCCCATATGCATCACTCACTCTCTGTCCTCTTCCCATATGCACCACTCACTGCCCTCTCCCCACATCCTTCACTCACTCTCTGCCCTCTTCCCCATATGCATTGCTCACTCTCTGCCCTCTCCCCATATACATCACTCACTCTCTGCCCTCTCCCCTTATCCATCCCTCATTCTCTGCCCTCTTTGTTATATGTATCACTCACTCTCTGCCCTCTCCCCATATGCATCCCTCACTCTCTGTCCTCTTCCCATATGCATCACTCACTCTCTTACCTCTCCACATATGCATCAGTCACTCTCTGCCCTCTTCCCTATATGCATCACTCACTCTCTACCCTCTAACCATATCCATCCCTCACTCTCTGCCCTCTCCCCATATGCATCACTCACTCTCTGCCCTCTCCCCATATGCATCACTCACTCTCTGCCCTCTTCCCATATGCATCACTCACTCTCTGCACTCTTCCCATATGCATCACTCACTCTCTGCCCTCTCCCCATATGCATCCCTCACTCTCTGCCCACTTCCCATATGCATCACTCACTCTCTGCCCTCTCCCCATATGCATCACTCACTCTCTGTCCTCTTCCCATGTGCATCACTCACTCTCTGCCCTCTTTGTCATATGCATCACTCACTCTCTGCCCTCTTCCCCATATGCATCACTCACTCTCTGCCCTCTCCCCATATGCATCAGTCACTCTCTGCCCTCTCCCCATATGCATCACTCACTCTCTGCCCTCTTCCCATATGCATCACTCACTCTCTGCCCTCTTTGTCATATGCATCACTCACTCTCTGCCCTCTCCCCATATGCATCCCTCACTCTCTGTCCTCTTCCCATATGCATCACTCACTCTCTGCCCTCTCCCCATATGCATCACTCACTCTCTGCCCTCTTTGTCAAATGCATCACTCACTCCCTGCCCTCTTTGTAATATGCATCACTCACTCTCTGCCCTCTTCGCCATATGCATCCCTCACTCTCTGCCCTCTCCCCATATGCATCACTAACCCTTGCCTCTCCCCATATGTATCAATCACTCTTTGCCCTCTTCCCCTTATGCATCACTCACACTCTGCCCTCTCCCCATATTCATTGCTCACGCTCTGCCCTCTTTGTCATATGCATCACTCACTCTCTGCCCTCTTCCCCCAAATGCATCCTTCACTCTCTGCCCTCTCCCCATATGCATTACTCACTCTCTGCCCTCTCCCCATATGCATCCCTCACTCTCTGCCCTCTCCCCATATGCATCACTCACACTCTGCCCTCTCCACTTATGCATCACTTACTCTTTGCCCTCTTCCCCATATGCATCTCTCACTCTCTGACCTCTCCCCATAAGCATCACTCACTCTCTGTCCTCTTCCCCATATGCATCACTCACTCTCTGCCCTCTCCCCATATGCATCAGTCACTCTCTGCCCTCTTCCCCATATGCATCACTCACTCTCTACCCTCTACCCATATCCATCCCTCACTCTCTGCCCTCTCCCCATATGCATCACTCACTCTCTGCCCTCTCCCCATATGCATCACTCACTCTCTGCCCTCTTCCCATATGCATCACTCACTCTCTGCACTCTTCCCATATGCATCACTCACTCTCTGCCCTCTCCCCATATGCATCCCTCACTCTCTGCCCTCTTCCCATATGCATCACTCACTCTCTACCCTCTCCCCATATGCATCACTCACTCTCTGTCCTCTTCCCATATGCATGACTCACTCTCTGCCCTCTTTGTCATATGCATCACTCACTCTCTGCCCTCTTCCCCCATATGCATCTCTCACTCTCTGTCCTCTCCCCATATGCATCCCTCACTCTCTGCCTTCTTCCCCATATGCATCCCTCACTCTCTGTCCTCTTCCCTTATGCATCACTCACTCTCTGCCCTCTCCCCATTTGCATCACTCACACTCTGCACTCTCCTCATATGCTTCACTCACTCTCTGCACTTTGTCATATGCATCCCTCACTCTCTGCCCCCTTCTCATTTGCATCCCTCACTCTCTTTCCTCTCCCCATATGCATCACTCACTCTCTGCCCTCTCCCCATATGCATCACTCACTCTCTGCCCTCTTCCCCATATGCATCACTCACTCTCTGCCCTCTTCCCCATAAGTATCACTCACTCTCTGCCCTTTCCCCATATGCATCATTCACTCTCTACCCTCTTTGTCATATGCATCACTCACTCTCTGTCCTCTCCCCATATACATCCCTCACTCTCTGTCCTTTTCCCATATGCATCACTCACTCTCTGCCCTCTCCCCATATGCATCACTCACTCTCTGCCCTCTTCCCCATATGCATCACTCACTCTCTGCCCTCTCCCCATATGCACGCCTCATTCTCTGCCCTCTTCCCATATGCATCACTCACTCTCTGCCCTCTCCCCATATGCACGCCTCATTCTCTGCCCTCTTCCCATATGCAACACTCACTCTCTGCCCTCTCCCTTTATCCATCCCACACTCTCTGCCCTCTTCCCCATATGCATCCCTCACTCTCTCTCCTCTTCCCATATGCATCACTCACTCTCTGCCATCTCCCCATATGCATCACTCACTCTCTGCCGTCTCCCCATATGCATCACTCACTCTCTGCCCTCTTCCCATATGCATCACTCACTCTCTGCCCTCTCCACATATGCAACACTCACTCTCTGCACACTTTGTCATATGCATCACTCGCTCTCTGCCCACTTTGTCATATGCATCACTCACTCTCTGCCCTCTCCCCATATCCATCCCTCACTCTATGCCCTCTTCCCCATATGCATCACTCATTCTCTTCCCTCTCCCCATATGCATCACTCACTCTCGGCCCTCTTCCCCATATGCATCCTTCACTCTCTATCCTCTTCCCATATGCATCACTCACTCTCTGCCCTCTCCCCATTTGCATCACTCACACTCTGCCCTCTCCTCATATGCTTCACTCACTCTCTGCACTCTTTGTCATATGCATCCCTCACTCTCTGCCCCCTTCTCATTTGCATCCCTCACTCTCTGTCCTCTCCCCATATGCATCACTCACTCTCTGTCCTCTTCCCCATATGCATCACTCACTCTCTGCACTCTCCCCATATGCATTACTCACTCTCTGCCTATTTCCCCATACGCATCGCTCACTCTCTGCCCTCTCCCCATATCCATCCCTCACTCTCCGACCTCTCCCCATATGCATCACTCACTCTCCGCCCTCTCCCCATATGCATCACTCACTCTCTGCCCTCTCCCCATATGCATCACTCACTCTCTGCCCTCTTTGTCATATGCATCACTCACTCTCTGTCCTCTCCCCATATACATCCCTCACTCTCTGTCCTCTTCCCATATGCATCACTCACCCTCACTCTCTGCCCTCTCCCCATATGCATCACTCAAAATCTGCCCTCTCCACTTCTGCATCACTTACTCTTTGCCCTCTTCCCCATATGCATCTCTCACTCTCTGACCTCTCCCCATATGCATCACTCACTCTCTGTCCTCTTCCCCCATATGCATCACTTACTCTCTGTCCTCTCCCCATATGCATCAGTCACTCTCTGCCCTCTTCCCCATATGCATCACTCACTCTCTACCCTCTACCCATATCCATCCCTCACTCTCTGCCCTCTCCCCATATGCATCACTCACTCTCTGCCCTCTCCCCATATGCATCACTCACTCTCTGCCCTCTTCCCATATGCATCACTCACTCTCTGCACTCTTCCCATATGCATCACTCACTCTCTGCCCTCTCCCCATATGCATCCCTCACTCTCTGCCCTCTTCCCATATGCATCACTCACTCTCTGCCCTCTCCCCATATGCATCACTCACTCTCTGTCCTCTTCCCATATGCATCACTCACTCTCTGCCCTCTTTGTCATATGCATCACTCACTCTCTGCCCTCTTCCCCATATGCATCTCTCAATCTCTGTCCTCTCCCCATATGCATCACTCACTCTCTGCCCTCTCCCAATATGCATCACTCACTCTCTGTCCTCTCCCCATATGCATCCCTCACTCTCTGCCTTCTTCCCCATATGCATCCCTCACTCTCTGTCCTCTTCCCTTATGCATCACTCACTCTCTGCCCTCTCCCCATTTGCATCACTCACACTCTGCACTCTCCTCATATGCTTCATTCACTCTCTGCACTTTGTCATATGCATCCCTCACTCTCTGCCCACTTCTCATTTGCATCCCTCACTCTCTTTCCTCTCCCCATATGCATCACTCACTCTCTGCCCTCTCCCCATATGCATCACTCACTCTCTGCCCTCTTCCCCATATGCATCACTCACTCTCTGCCCTCTTCCCCATAAGCATCACTCACTCTCTGCCCTTTCCCCATATGCATCACTCACTCTCTACCCTCTTTGTCATATGCATCACTCACTCTCTGTCCTCTCCCCATATACATCCCTCACTCTCTGTCCTCTTCCCATATGCATCACTCACTCTCTGCCCTCTCCCCATATGCATCACTCACTCTCTGCCCTCTTCCCCATATGCATCACTCACTCTCTGCCCTCTTCCCCATATGCATCAGTCACTCTCTGCCCTCTGTCATATGCATCACTCAATCTCTGTCCTCTCCCCATACACATCCCTCACTCTCTGTCTTCTTCCCATATGCATCACTCACTCTTTGCCCTCTCCCCATATGCATCACTCACTCTCTGCCCTCTTACCCATATGCATCACTCACTCTCTGCCCTCTCCCCATATGCATCAGTCACTCTCTGCCCTCTCCCCATAAGCATCACTCACTCTCTGCCCTCTCCCCATATGCATCACTCACTCTCTGCCCTCTTTGTTATATGCATCCCTCACTCTCTGCCCTCTCCCCATATGCATCCATCACTCTCTGTCCTCTTCCCATATGCATAACTCACTCTCTGCCCTCTCCCCATATGCATCACTCACTCTCTGCCCTCTCCTCATATGCATTGCTCATGCTCTGCCCTCTTTCTCTTATGCATCACTGACTCTCTGCCCTCTCCCCATATGCATCACTCACTCTCTGCCCTCTTCCCCCATATGCATCCTTCACTCTCTGCCCTCTCCCCATATGCATTACTCACTCTCTGCCCTCTCCCCATATGCATCCCTCACTCTCTGCCCTCTCCCCATAAGCATCCCTCACTCTCTGCCCTCTCCCCATATGCATCACTCACTCTCTGTCCTCTTCCCATATGCATCACTCACTCTCTGCCCTCTCCCCACATCCATCACTCACTCTCTGCCCTCTTCCCCATATGCATTGCTCACTCTCTGCACTCTCCCCATATGCATCACTCACTCTCTGCCCTCTCCCCATATGCATGACACTCTCTGCCCTCTTTGTCGTATGCATCACTCACTCTCTACCCTCTCCCCATATGCATCCCTCACTCTCTGTTCTCTTCCCATATGCATCACTCACTCTCTGCCCTCTCCCCATATGCATCACTCACTCTCTGTCCTCTTTGTCATATGCATCACTCACTCTCTGCCCTTTTTGTCATATGCATCACACACTCTCTGCCCTCTTTGTCATATGCATCACTCACTCTCTGCCCTCTTCCCCATATGCATCCCTCACTCTCTGCCCTCATTGTCATATGCATCACTCACTTTCTGCCCTCTTCCCCATATGCATCACTCACTCTCTGTCCTGTACCCATATGCATCACTCACTCTCTGCCCTCTTTGTCATATGCATCACTCACTCTCTGCCCTCTCCCCATATGCATCACTCACTCTCTCCTCTATTCCCCATATGCATCACTCACTCTCTGCCCTCTTCCCCATATGCATCACTCAATCTCTGCCCTCTTCCCCCATATGCATCACTCACTCTCTTCCCTCTTCCCCATATGCATCCCTCACTCTCTGCCCTCTTCCCATATGCATCACTCACTCTCTGCCCTCTCCCCATATGCACGCCTCCCTCTCTGCCCTCTTCCCATATGCAACACTCACTCTCTGCCCTCTCCCCTTATCCATCCCACACTCTCTGCCCTCTTCCCCATATGCATCCCTCACACTCTCTCCTCTTCCCATATGCATCACTCACTCTCTGCCATCTCCCTATATGCATCACTCACTCTCTGCCGTCTCCCCATATGCATCACTCACTCTCTTTCCTCTCCTCATATGCATCAGTCACTCTCTGCCCTCTTTGTCATATGCATCACTCACTCTCTGCCCTCTCCCCATATACATCCCTCACTCTCTGCCCTCTTCGCATAAGCATCAGTCACTCTCTGCCCTCTCCCCATAAGCATCACTCACTCTCTGCCCTCTCCCCATATGCATCACTCGCTCTCTGCCCTCTTTGTTATATGCATCACTCACTCTCTGCCCTCTCCCCATATGCATCCCTCACTCTCTGTCCTCTTCCCATATGCATCACTCACTCTCTGCCCTCTCCCCATATGCATCACTCACCCTCTTTCCTCTTCCCCCATATGCATCACTCACTCTCTGCCCTCTCCCCATATGCATCACTCACTCTCTGCCCTCTTCCCCATATGCATCACTCACTCTCTACCCTCTACCCATATCCATCCCTCACTCTCTGCCCTCTCCCCATACGCATCACTCACTGTCTGCCCTCTCCCCATACGCATCACTCACTCTCTGCCCTCTCCCCATATGCATCACTCACTCTCTGTCCTCTTCCCATATGCATCACTCACTCTCTGCCCTCTTTGTCATATGCATCACTCACTCTCTGCCCTCTTCCCCATATGCATCACTCACTCTCTGCCCTCTCCCCATATGCATCAGTCACTCTCTGCCCTCTCCGCATATGCATCACTCACTCTCTGCCCTCTTCCCATATGCATCACTCACTCTCTGCCCTCTTTCTCATATGCATCACTCACTCTATGCCCTCTCCCCATATGCATCCCTCACTCTCTGTCCTCTTCCCATATGCATCACTCACTCTCTGCCCTCTCCCCATATGCATCACTCACTCTCTGCCCTTTGTCAAATGCATCACTAGCTCTCTGCCCTCTCCCCATATGCATCCCTCACTCTCTGCCCTCTTCCCCATATGCATCCCTCACTCTCTGCCCTCTTTGTCATATGCATCACTCACTTTCTGCCCTCTTCCCCATATGCATCGCTCACTCTCTGTCCTCTACCCATGTGCATCACTCACTCTCTGCCCTCTTTGTCATATGCATCACTCACTCTCTGCCCTCTCCCCATATGCATCACTCACTCTCTCCCCTATTCCCCATATGCATCACTCACTCTCTGCCCTCTTCCCCATTTGCATCACTCAATCTCTGCCCTCTTCCCCCATATGCATCACTCACTCTCTTCCCTCTTCCCCATATGTATCCCTCACTCTCTGCCCTCTTCCCATATGCATCACTCACTCTCTGCCCTCTCCCCATATGCACGCCTCACTCTCTGCCCTCTTCCCATATGCGACACTCACTCTCTGCCCTTTCCCCTTATCCATCCCTCACTCTCTGCCCTCTTCCCCATATGCATCCCTCACTCTCTCTCCTCTTCCCATATGCATCACTCACTCTCTGCCATCTCCCCATATGCATCACTCACTCTCTGCCGTCTCCCCATATGCATCACTCACTCTCTTTCCTCTCCTCATATGCATCAGTCACTCTCTGCCCTCTTTGTCATATGCATCACTCACTCTCTGCCCTCTCCCCATATGCATCACTCACTCTCTGCCCTCTTCCCATATGCATCACTCACTCTCTGCACTCTTCCCATATGCATCACTCACTCTCTGCCCTCTCCCCATATGCATCCCTCACTCTCTGCCCTCTTCCCATATGCATCACTCACTCTCTGCCCTCTCCCCATATGCATCACTCACTCTCTGTCCTCTTCCCATATGCATCACTCACTCTCTGCCCTCTTTGTCATATGCATCACTCACTCTGTGCCCTCTTCCCCCATATGCATCTCTCACTCTCTGTCCTCTCCCCATATGCATCACTCACTCTCTGCCCTCTCCCAATATGCATCACTCACTCTCTGTCCTCTCCCCATATGCATCCCTCACTCTCGGCCCTCTTCCCCATATGCATCCTTCACTCTCTATCCTCTTCCCATATGCATCACTCACTCTCTGCCCTCTCCCCATTTGTATCACTCACACTCTGCCCTCTCCTCATATGCTTCACTCACTCTCTGCCCTCTTTGTCATATGCATCCCTCACTCTCTGCCCCCTTCTCATTTGCATCCCTCACTCTCTGTCCTCTCCCCATATGCATCACTCACTCTCTGTCCTCTTCCCCATATGCATCACTCACTCTCTGCACTCTCCCCATATGCATTACTCTCTCTCTGCCTTTTTCCCCATATGCATCGCTCACTCTCTGCCCTCTCCCCATATCCATCCCTCACTCTCCTACCTCTCCCCATATGCATCACTCACTCTCCGCCCTCTCCCCATATGCATCACTCACTCTCTGCCCTCTTCCCCATATGCATCACTCACTCTCTGCCCTCTTCCCCATATGCATCAGTCACTCTCTGCCCTCTTTGTCATATGCATCACTCATTCTCTGTCCTCTCCCCATATACATCCCTCACTCTCTGTCATCTTCACATATGCATCACTCACTCTCTGCCCTCTCCCCATATGCATCACCCACTCTCTGCCCTCGTCCCCATATGCATCACTCACTCTCTGCCCTCTCCCCATAAGCATCAGTCACTCTCTGCCCTCTCCCCATATGCATCACTCACTCTCTACCCTCTCCCCATATGCATCACTCATTCTCTGCCCTCTTCCCCATATGCATCACTCACTCTCTGACCTCTCCCCATATGCATCAGTCACTCTCTGCCCTCTTCCCCATATGCATCACTCACTCTCTACCCTCTACCCATATCCATCCCTCACTCTCTGCCCTCTCCCCATATGCATCACTCACTCTCTGCCCTCTCCCCATATGCATCACTCACTCTCTGCCCTCTTCCCATATGCATCACTCACTCTCTGCACTCTTCCCATATGCATCACTCACTCTCTGCCCTCTCCCCATATGCATCCCTCACTCTCTGCCCTCTTCCCATATGCATCACTCACTCTCTGCCCTCTCCCCATATGCATCACTCACTCTCTGTCCTCTTCCCATATGCATCACTCACTCTCTGCCGTCTTTGTCATATGCATCACTCACTCTCTGCCCTCTTCCCCATATGCATCACTCACTCTCTGCCCTCTCCCCATATGCATCAGTTACTCTCTGCCCTCTCCCCATATGCATCACTCACTCTCTGCCCTCTTCCCATATGCATCACTCACTCTCTGCCCTCTTTGTCATATGCATCACTCACTCTCTGCCCTCTCCCCATATGCATCCCTCACTCTCTGTCCTTTTCCCATATGCATCACTCACTCTCTGCCCTCTCCCCATATGCATCACTCACTCTCTGCCCTCTTTGTCAAATGCATCACTCACTCCCTGCCCTCTTTGTCATATGCATCACTCACTCTCTGCCCTCTTCGCCATATGCATCCCTCACTCTCTGCCCTCTCCCCATATGCATCACTAACCCTTGCCTCTCCCCATATGCATCAATCACTCTTTGCCCTCTTCCCCATATGCATCACTCACACTCTGCCCTCTCCCCATATGCATTGCTCACGCTCTGCCCTCTTTGTCATATGCATCACTCACTCTCTGCCCTCTTCCCCCAAATGCATCCTTCACTCTCTGCCCTCTCCCCATATGCATTACTCACTCTCTGCCCTCTCCCCATATGCATCCCTCACTCTCTGCCCTCTCCCCATATGCATCACTCACACTCTGCCCTCTCCACTTATGCATCACTTACTCTTTGCCCTCTTCCCCATATGCATCTCTCACTCTCTGACCTCTCCCCATATGCATCACTCACTCTCTGCCCTCTCCCCATATGCATCACTCACTCTCTGCCCTCTCCCCATATGCATCAGTCACTCTCTGCCCTCTTCCCCATATGCATCACTCACTCTCTACCCTCTACCCATATCCATCCCTCACTCTCTGCCCTCTCCCCATATGCATCACTCACTCTCTGCCCTCTCCCCATATGCATCACTCACTCTCTGCCCTCTTCCCATATGCATCACTCACTCTCTGCACTCTTCCCATATGCATCACTCACTCTCTGCCCTCTCCCCATATGCATCCCCCACTCTCTGCCCTCTTCCCATATGCATCACTCACTCTCTGCCCTCTCCCCATATGCATCCCCCACTCTCTGTCCTCTTCCCATATGCATCACTCACTCTCTGCCCTCTTTGTCATATGCATCACTCACTCTCTGCCCTCTTCCCCCATATGCATCTCTCACTCTCTGTCCTCTCCCCATATGCATCACTCACTCTCTGCCCTCTCCCAATATGCATCACTCACTCTCTGTCCTCTCCCCATATGCATCCCTCACTCTCTGCCTTCTTCCCCATATGCATCCCTCACTCTCTGTACTCTTCCCTTATGCATCACTCACTCTCTGCCCTCTCCCCATTTGCATCACTCACTCTCTGCCCTCTACCCATATGCATCCCTCACTCTCTGCCCTCTTCCCATTTGCATCCCTCACTCTCTGTCCTCTCCCCATATGTATCACTCACTCTCTGTCCTCTTCCCCAATATGCATCACTCACTCTCTGCCCTCTCCCCATATGCATCATTCACTCTCTGCCATCTTTGTCATATGCATCATTCACTCTCTGCCCTCCTCCCCATATGCATCACTCACTCTCTGCCCTCTTCACCATATGCATCACTCACTCTCTGCCCTCTCCCCATATGCATCAGTCACTCTCTGCCCTCTCCCCATATGCATCCCTCACTCTCTGTCCTCTTCCCATATGCATCACTCTCTCTCTGCCCTCTCCCCATATCCATCACTCACTCTCTGCCCTCTTCCCCATATGCATTGCTCACTCTCTGCCCTCTCCCCATATGCATCACTCACTCTCTGCCCTCTCCCCATATGCATGACACTCTCTGCCCTCTTTGTCAAATGCATCACTCACTCTCTACCCTCTCCCCATATGCATCCCTCACTCTCTGTCCTCTTCCCATATGCATCACTCACTCTCTGCCCTCTCCCCATATGCATCACTCACTCTCTGTCCTCTTTGTCATATGCATCACTCACTCTCTGTCCTCTTTGTCATATGCATCACTCACTCTCTGCCCTTTTTGTCATATGCATCACACACTCTCTGCCCTCTTTGTCATATGCATCACTCACTCTCTGCCCTCTTCCTCATATGCATCCCTCACTCTCTGCCCTCTTTGTCATATGCATCACTCACTCTCTGCCCTCTTCCCCATATGCATCGCTCACTCTCTGTCCTCTACCCATATGCATCACTCACTCTCTGCCCTCTTTGTCATATGCATCTCTCACTCTCTGCCCTCTCCCCATATGCATCACTCACTCTCTCCCCTATTCCCCATATGCATCACTCACTCTCTGCCCTCTTCCCCATATGCATCACTCAATCTCTGCCCTCTTCCCCCATATGCATCACTCGCTCTCTTCCCTCTTCCCCATATGCATCGCTCACTCTCTGCCCTCTCCCCATATCCATCCCTCACTCTCTGCCCTCTCCCCGTATGCATCACTCACTCTCTACCCTCTTCCCATATGCATCACACACTCTCTGCCCTCTCCCCATATGCATCACTCACTCTCTGCCCTCTTTGTCATATGCATCACTCACTCTCTGCCCTCTCCCCATATACATCACTCATTTTCTGCCCTCTTCCCATATGCATCTCTCACTCTCTGCCCTCTTTGTCATATGCATCACTCACTCTCTGCCCTCTCCCAATATGCATCTCTCACTCTCTGCCCTCTTTGTCATATGCATCACTCACTCTCTGCCCTCTCCCCATATGCATCCATCACTCTCTGTCCTCTTCCCATATGCTTCTCACTCTCTGCCCTATCCCCATATGCATCACTCACTCTCTGCCCTCTTTTTCATATGCATCACTCACTCTCTGCCCTCTCCCCATATGCATCACTCACTCTCTGTCCTCTTCCCATATGCATTCCTCACTCTCTGCCCTCTTTGTCATATGCATCACTCTCTCTCTGCCCTCATCCCCATATGCATCCCTCACTCTCTGCCCTCTTTGCAATATGCATCACTCACTCTCTGCCCTCTTCCCCATATGCATCCCTCACTCTCTGCCCTCTTTGTCATATGCATCACTCACTCTGTGCCCTTTTCCCCATATGCATCGCTCACTATCTGTCCTCTTCCCCATATGCATTACTTACTCTCTGCCCTCTTTGTCATATGCATCACTCACTCTCTGCCCTCTCCCCATATGCATCACTCACTCTCTGCCCTCTTCCCCATATGCATCACTCACTCTCTGCCCTCTTCCCCATATGCATCACTCAATCTCTGCCCTCTTACACCATATGCATCACTCACTCTCTTCCCTCTTCTACATATGCATCCCTCACTCCCTGCCCTCTTCCCATATGCATCACTCACTCTCTGCCCTCTCCCCATATGCAACACTCACTCTCTGCCCTCTCCCCATATGCATCTCTCACTCTCTGCCCTCTCCCCATATGCATCACTTACTCTCTGCCCTCTCCCCATTTCCATCCCTCACTCTCTGCCCTCTTCCCCATATGCATCCCTCACTCTCTGTCCTCTTCCCATATGCATCAGTCACTCTCTGCCCTCTCCCCATATGCATCACTCACTGTCTGCCCTCTCCACATATACATCCCTCACTCTCTGCCCTCTCCCCATATCCATCCCTCACTCTCTACCCTCTCCCCATATGCATCACTCATTCTCTGCCCTCTTCCCCATATGCATCCTTCACTCTCTGTCCTCTTCCCCCATATGCATCACTCACTCTCTGCCCTCTCCCCATATGCATCACTCACTCTCTCCCATCTCCCCATATGCATCACTCACTCTCTGCCCTCTCCCCATATGCATCACTCACTCTCTCCCCTATTCCCCATATGCATCACTCACTCTCTGCCCTCTTCCCCCATATGCATCACTCGCTCTCTTCCCTCTTCCCCATATGCATCCCTAACTCTCTGTCCTCTTCCCATATGCATCAGTCACTCTCTGCCCTCTCCCCATATGCATCACTCACTGTCTGCCCTCTCCACATATACATCCCTCACTCTCTGCCCTCTCCCCATATCCATCCCTCACTCTCTACCCTCTCCCCATATGCATCACTCATTCTCTGCCCTCTTCCCCATATGCATCACTCACTCTCTGCCCTCTCCCCATATGCATCACTCACTCTCTCCCCTATTCCCCATATGCATCACTCAATCTCTGCCCTCTTCCCCCATATGCATCACTCGCTCTCTTCCCTCTTCGCCATATGCATCGCTCACTCTCTGCCCTCTCCCCATATCCATCCCTCACTCTCTGCCCTCTCCCCATATGCATCACTCACTCTCTACCCTCTTCCCATATGCATCACACACTCTCTGCCCTCTCCCCATATGCATCACTCACTCTCTGCCCTCTTTGTCATATGCATCACTCACTCTCTGCCCTCTCCCCATATACATCACTCATTTTCTGCCCTCTTCCCATATGCATCTCTCACTCTCTGCCCTCTTTGTCATATGCATCACTCACTCTCTGCCCTCTCCCAATATGCATCACTCACTCTCTGCCCTCTTTGTCATATGCATCACTCACTCTCTGCCCTCTCCCCATATGCATCCATCACTCTCTGTCCTCTTCCCATATGCTTCTCACTCTCTGCCCTATCCCCATATGCATCACTCACTCTCTGCCCTCTTTTTCATATGCATCACTCACTCTCTGCCCTCTCCCCATATGCATCACTCACTCTCTGTCCTCTTCCCATATGCATTCCTCACTCTCTGCCCTCTTTGTCATATGCATCACTCTCTCTCTGCCCTCATCCCCATATGCATCCCTCACTCTCTGCCCTCTTTGCAATATGCATCACTCACTCTCTGCCCTCTTCCCCATATGCATCCCTCACTCTCTGCCCTCTTTGTCATATGCATCACTCACTCTGTGCCCTTTTCCCCATATGCATCGCTCACTATCTGTCCTCTTCCCCATATGCATTACTTACTCTCTGCCCTCTTTGTCATATGCATCACTCACTCTCTTCCCTCTTCTACATATGCATCCCTCACTCCCTGCCCTCTTCCCATATGCATCACTCACTCTCTGCCCTCTCCCCATATGCAACACTCACTCTCTGCCACTTCCCCATATGCATCCCTCACTCTCTGCCCTCTCCCCATATGCATCACTCACTCTCTGCCCTCTCCCCATATCCATCCCTCATTCTCTGCCCTCTTCCCCATATGCATCCCGCACTCTCTGTCTTCTTCCCCATATACATCACTCACTCTCTGCCCTCTCCCCATATTCATCACTCACTCATTGCCCTCTCCCCATATGCATCACTCACTCTCTGCCCTCTTCCCCATATGCATCCCTCATTCTCTGTCCTCTTCCCCATATGCATCACTCACTCTCTGCCCTCTCCCCATATGCATCTCTCACTCTCTGCCCTCTCCCCATATGCATCACTTACTCTCTGCCCTCTCCCCATTTCCATCCCTCACTCTCTGCCCTCTTCCCCATATGCATCCCTCACTCTCTGTCCTCTTCCCATATGCATCAGTCACTCTCTGCCCTCTCCCCATATGCATCACTCACTGTCTGCCCTCTCCACATATACATCCCTCACTCTCTGCCCTCTCCCCATATCCATCCCTCACTCTCTACCCTCTCCCCATATGCATCACTCATTCTCTGCCCTCTTCCCCATATGCATCCTTCACTCTCTGTCCTCTTCCCCATATGCATCACTCACTCTCTGCCCTCTCCCCATATGCATCACTCACTCTCTCACCTTCTCCCCATATGCATCACTCACTCTCTGCCGTCTCCCCATATGCATCACTCACTCTTTGCCCTCTTTGTCATATGCATCACTCACTCTCTGCCCTCTCCCCATATGCATCACTCACTCTCTGCCCTCTTCCCATATCCATCCCTCACTCTCTGCCCTCTTCCCCATATGCATCCCGCACTCTCTGTCTTCTTCCCCATATACATCACTCACTCTCTGCCCTCTCCCCATATGCATCACTCACTCATTGCCCTCTCCCCATATGCATCACTCACTCTCTGCCCTCTTCCCCATATGCATCCCTCATTCTCTGTCCTCTTCCCCATATGCATCACTCACTCTCTTCCCTCTTCCCCATATGCATGCCTCACTCTCTGCCCTCTTCCCATATGCATCACTCACTCTCTGCCCTCTACCCATATACATCACTCTCTCTCTGCCCTCTTCCCCAAATGCATCCCTCACTCTCTGTCCTCTTCCCCATATGCATCACTCACTCTCTGCCCTCTCCCCATATGCATCACTCACTCTCTCCCATCTCCCCATATGCATCACTCACTCTCTGCCGTCTCCCCATATGCATCACTCACTCTTTGCCCTCTTTGTCATATGCATCACTCACTCTCTGCCCTCTCCCCATATGCATCACTCACTCTCTGCCCTCTTCCCCATATGCATCACTCACTCTCTGCCCTCTTCCCCATATGCATCGCTCACTGTCTGTCCTCTTCCCCATATTCATCACTCACTCTCTTCCCTCTTTGTCATATGCATCACTCACTCTCTGCCCTCTCCCCATATGCATCACTCACTCTCTGCCCTCTTCCCCATATGCATCACTCACTCTCTGCCCTCTTCCCCAAATGCATCACTCAATCTCTGCCCTCTTCCCCCATATGCATCACTCACTCTCTTCCCTCTTCCCCATATGCATGCCTCACTCTCTGCCCTCTTCCCATATGCATCACTCACTCTCTGCCCTCTACCCATATACATCACTCTCTCTCTGCCCTCTTCCCCAAATGCATCCCTCACTCTCTGTCCTCTTCCCCATATGCATCACTCACTCTCTGCCCTCTCCCCATATGCATCACTCACTCTCTGCCCTCTCCCCATATGCATCATTCACTCTCTGCCCTCTCCCCATATCCATCCCTCACTCTCTGCCCTCTTCCCCATATGCATCCCTCACTCTCTGTCCTCTTCCCATATGCTTCACTCACTCTCTGCCCTCTCCCCATATGCATCACTCACTCTCTGCGCTCTCCACATATGCATCCCTCACTCTCTGCCCTCTCCCCATATGCATCACTCACTCTCTGCCCTCTTCCCCATATGCATCCTTCACTCTCTGTCCTCTTCCCCATATGCATCACTCACTCTCTGCCCTCTCCCCATATGCATCTCTCACTCTCTCCCGTCTCCGCATATACATCACTCACTCTCTGCCATCTCCCCATATGCATCACTCACTCTCTGCCCTCTTTGTCATATGCATCACTCACTCTCTGCCCTCTCCCCATATGCATCACTCACTCTCTGCCCTCTTCCCCATATGCATCACTCACTCTCTGCCCTCTTCCCCAAATGCATCACTCAATCTCTGCCCTCTTCCCCCATATGCATCACTCACTCTCTTCCCTCTTCCCCATATGCATGCCTCACTCTCTGCCCTCTTCCCATATGCATCACTCACTCTCTGCCCTCTACCCATATACATCACTCACTCTCTTCCCTCTTCCCCAAATGCATCCCTCACTCTCTGTCCTCTTCCCCATATGCATCGCTCACTCTCTGCCCTCTCCCCATATGCATCACTCACTCTCTGCCCTCTCCCCATATGCATCATTCACTCTCTGCCCTCTCCCCATATCCATCCCTCACTCTCTGCCCTCTTCCCCATATGCATCCCTCACTCTCTGTCCTCTTCCCATATGCTTCACTCACTCTCTGCCCTCTCCCCATATGCATCACTCACTCTCTGCGCTCTCCACATATGCATCCCTCACTCTCTGCCCTCTCCCCATATGCATCACTCACTCTCTGCCCTCTTCCCCATATGCATCACTCACTCTCTGTCCTCTTCCCCATATGCATCACTCACTCTCTGCCCTCTCCCCATATGCATCTCTCACTCTCTCCCGTCTCCCCATATGCATCACTCACTCTCTGCCATCTCCCCATATGCATCACTCACTCTCTGCCCTCTTTGTCATATGCATCACTCACTCTCTGCCCTCTCCCCATATGCATCACTCTCTCTCTGCCCTCTCCCCGTATGCATCACTCACTCTCTGCCCTCTTCCCCATATGCATCGCTCACTCTCTGCCCTCTCCCCATATGCATCCCTCACTCTCTGCCCTCTCCTCATATACATCACTCACTCTCTGCCCTCTTCCCATATGCATCCCTCACTCTCTGCCCTCTCCTCATATGCATCACTCACTCTCTGCCCTCTTCCCATATGCATCACTCACACTCTGCCCTCTCCCCATATGCATCCCTCACTCTCCGCCCTCTCCTCATATTCATCACTCACTCTCTGCCCTCTAACCATATGCATCCCTCACTCTCTGCCCTCTCCCCATATGCATCCCTCACTCTCTGCCCTCTTTGTCATATGCATCACCCACTCTCTGCCCTCTTCCCCATATGCATCGCTCACTCTCTGCCCTCTCCATATATCCATCCCTCACTCTCTGCCCTCTTCCCCATATGCATCGCTCACTCTCTGCCCTCTCCCCATATCCATCCCTTACTCTCTGCCTTCTCCCCATATTCATTCCTCTCCCTGCCCTCTTCCCCATATGCATCCCTCACACCCTGTCCTCTTCCCAATATTCATTCCTCTCTGTCCTCCTCCTCCATATTCATTCCTCTCCCTGCCCTCTTCCCCATATGCTTTCCTCCCTTTGCCCTCTTCCCCATATGCATTCCTCTCTTTGCCCTCTTCCCATATATGCATGCCTCACACTCTTTCCTCTTACCCCATATACATTACCCTCACTCTGCCCTCTCCCCCCATTTGCCTGCATTGTGTCCTGTCCCTCACCTTCCTGCATTTGCCACTGGGAAACCCCCTCTAGAATTCCTGCATTTGCCCCTGCCCCCCCTGCTATTAAATCCAGTCTCTGCCATCTCATCTGTGCAGTTTACTTCCCCACTTCACAATCCTCACCCCCTTTATTAAATCCAGTCATCTCCAGTCATCTCTGCCCTGCCCGCTTTTTCACACTTTCCTTAGATCCTTGAAGAAGGTTCTGAGTTTCCTTTGGCTTCTTCTCTCCCTGGCAGACGCTGCTCTTCTCGATCCGCAACTCCTCCAACCTCACCCTCTGGAGCGGCATGATGTCGCGCGCGACAACTCCATATCAAACTTTATTTAACAAAGGGGCCAGGGGGTGTCCTTTATGTTGGTGGAGGAGCGGCCCAGAGCGAGCCCTGGCTTCCTCCTCCATTTACTTAATGGTCGGCAGCAGGGTAGTGTGGGCTGCAGCAGACTGGGCAGTGGCGGTAGGAGCCAGCAGGCCCCCCTGTTCAGCCAGGGTCCTAGCCAGTCTCCCCCTGATGGTGGCCCTGGCTGTCGCAGCATTTTCCTGGTGATTTCCCGACTGAGCATGCACAAAATGCTGGGAAAATGGGCATGGAGGCTACTTTCCAGGCATTTTGTGTGGCGCTACTCTGGTCGACGTGGGACTTTGCAGAGGTAAGTATAAAAAAGTATGGGTGCAGGGTGTGTGGCGTGGGCCCCCCTGGACCATTATAGATACGCCCCTGTTCCAGATGTAATGTGAGAGGTGATGTAGAGTAGATACGTTTACAGAGAAATGTATGTTAAATAATATTTGATAACCAACACACATCCTGCTCAGCTGCAGGAAAAAGCTATTTTATGGCAACCAGATTTCTGCCAAGCTCTATTCTTGTTTAATGTATGATATCATTGCAATAGCCTCTTACCCGCAACCATGTACTTATAGGATATATGGAATACTTAGATAACACTACTTCAGCTAATGAGAATAAGTTCCTCTTAACTAAGGCATTCATTCTAAAAATTACACACACATAAGCTGCCTTTAGAGTTCATATTATGCATTTAAAAATATTGAGTCTCTAACTTGCTTTGCTATAATTATACAGTCTACACTACTACTTATAGCCAAAGAAACCAAACGCCAATAAGAAAGAATGGCAGCACATAATATAAACAATACCAACCTTTGAACTCTATCCTATCCTTTAGGGCATGCTTAACTACTAGTGTTACATCATGTGCCCCATTCCCATATTATAATATTTACAGACAGTTTAAAACCAATTGTCAAGCAGGGACATTACAGTCCACTGTGCCACCTGAGTCAATCCACAGCAGCTGCCATCACAACAAACATGCTTCAGCAAGTGCACCACCATACCTGTCCATACATGCAACACCTGCCACAGTCACTTTATGTAAAAGCATAATGAAGGAAAGCACAACCAAAGTAGGCACAGGGGAGAGAGAGGAAGTACAGCATGCCCGCTTCCCTGTACCGCTTCCATTGTCAGTCATCATGTTGGTTACATAACCCAAAGGAGGAAAAGGGTGGAACCCTGCACTGACACCTGCAATCTATGCTTGTGGGCAAGGCCCCAATCTTTATAGGGCAATAAAAGGGACAGAGCAGAGGCAACTGCCAGTTGGACTAATGTAGTGATACATCTAAAAAGAACATTTGGATGTTGGGTTAGCCCAAATATATTATAAAAGGAAATTGAGGTCAAATGAAAGGCAAGAACTCTGGGCCTGATTTAGACCCTCTCGCGAGCGCTGAGTGCTCGCAAGCGGGTCAATGTTGCCCAAGTGCGCATGCGCACGATGGAGGCGGCTCTGTCGTGTGCATGCGCGAGACCTGAATAACGACGGCCAAGCCATCATTATGGTCTAGCACCAAAGGGGGCGTGCTGTTGATGGTGATTGGGAACGGCCCCACTGACATCACTAGTGATGTCAGTAGGAGTGCTTTTGGCTCTATCCTTGGCCTACAGTAAGGGTCTCGTCGCAAGCCCAATGGTCGCGATGGTCTTGACCATCGCAACCATCATTTTGGCCGCTCGCTATAGCTGTGGGTGGTCATCCACAGTTATGCAAGCGGCCAGGAGGCCGCTCCAAAAAGTAGGAGGGACGGCCCTGATTCAGAGCGAGCGCTCTGTCAGAGCGTCCGGCTCTGAATCAGGGCCTCTGTTTGAAAATCTTTTCTGACCATATGATGCTCCTGACTATACCAAGTGAACAAAATGGCATGTCATCTGTCAAATCTGACAATAACAGCATCTAAGGAAATCTGTACTTTGATAAATAAGTTCCAAATCCTCAGGCACCATGGGGCAGATTTGTTGCACCTTGGATACTGTTATTCATTGCCAAACAGCAGGTTACTATATAACTAAAAAAAATATGCATTTGACAGGTGGCTGTAAATAGGGTACGCAAACCACAAAATGGGAAGCACAAAATGTGAAGCACAAAATGAGGTCTACACACTGGTTTCAGGGAATGAATTTGGTTGGGAGGGGGTTAGACTTTTACAATCTTTAGACATGGACATGGCTATTCTACCATAATACAATTGCTAGATGGTCATGCTGCCAAATCAGTTCCAAAAATGCAAATGTTGGGATGATTGATTAGTACTACTACAATATATAACAAATATACATAACACCACTACCCCAAACTTTTCTCCTAACCCTCATACATACAAGTTACAGTAGCTCCCTTCCTCTCATAAAGCACATGATATGGCACTTGCCTAAACCTAATAAGTACACACAGAACTGTTACCCCAAATCCACACATCCATAGTACAGGAACCACTGAATCGCACACACATACAAAGAACTGATCCCAAAAGCAACTTATCTCACATAAAGCAATGAATATAGACAGATGTGTGCTCATATACCTAGTGTATATACACCATACAGCGCAAGATGCCCATTTAGAGTGAGATGCTATCAGAAGTGTAACATACTGTACTTTTTATAACATTTTGCTTCTAATTTGCACCACAGATGCAGCGAAACATCAGTGAAAGTGTAATAGAGACACCTTGCTGCACCTTTAACCACACAGGAATTAGCTTTAAATATGTACAGTCGCAGATGAAGCACAACAGAATGTGGCGAGAGAAAAAGCCGGGTACACTACATCATAGCCCTTTGTACACAGATTCAGACTCCGTCGTACACAGATGTACAAATGTCACACATCAAATTATCAGCGCAAGCTAGCAACGTTGTTTTGTCGCTCCTAGTTGCTTTATTATGCAAATAAGATGCACATTTTGGAGCGAGAAAGATATTTGGTATGACTGAGTCGCCCAGGGTGCGCCGAGAGGGGCTATTTGCTGTGACTTGAGAAACAGTGTATGAGGACACATCTGTACTTGGAAGAGTTTCAGGAAAAAACCAGGGAGCTCTTCTAAAATCCCAATAGAGTTGACTAGTTTTCCAGATATGTCCCCTTTCCCAATAAAGTGAGCAGTCTAGAGGCTAAACGAGTCAATCATGTCATTGTGACCCTGACCTCCGCTCCCCGTTGGCAGCAATGAACAGCAAGGGTCATCTCCCACCTGTGCCTTATTCCCGGGATTTCCCAGAGAGCTTTAATAAATATTGGTATGTGTGTATGTATGTATGTATACTGTAGCACTCACCTAAATTTCATTCTCTCATAAACTGAACACTGCTACCTTAAACAGCACAAGCATATATTGCTTCAACCTAAACCTCACACATACACGTTTCACCAGGCCCTTAAACCTCACACAAAAACATAGCTCACCTCTCCTCTAAACATCATTCAAATATGAAGCACCTCTCAGCTATCTTCAATGGTTAGGGTGTTATTGTGTAGTAACTAAAGATGAGCTGTTTCGGATTTCAGAGATCCAAACCCACACAAATTTCTGGGATCCGGGGCGATCCGAGCGAGGCTCGAATCTCCCTGCCTGCCCTGGATCCCTCACTTGAGACAAAACCTCACGACCCCGCAGTCAGGTCACAAGGTTTTGTTTTGACTAGGCTTAATGCTGATTGGCTGAGAGAGACGTCTGTTACGGCTCTCAGCCAAACAGCGTTAAGCCCATTAACGAATCTAAAATTACGTTACTGAAGAGAGAGAGAGAGATTGGTTGTCTTAGAGGAACCTATATATCGACAATTTACTAACATAAATAATGCAGTCACACTCAAGAGTTTGTGTTTCCAACGCACAAAAATATATTGGAAACGGGATAAATGCCTTAATCTAAACAATGAGCGCCAAAGTACAGTAAATAACAATAAATGATACAATTACCACACGATTCGCAAGCGCACTGGTCCAGGAATTACAGTCGTCTCCAAGATGCTGCCACTCATTCAATGGGAATGTATGAGTAAGCAACTCAACCAGGGCTCGGTATTTATTCACTTTAGATTCAATTGTATAACAAACAAGCGGGCCCATTGGCCTTTATTATGAGTCACAGTAAATGCAGCACTTCAATGGTTAGTATACATTTGGTGTCACTAGGGGCTGAACTATGTTAGAGGATCCCATTGTTTCTAATATCCCGCCCTAGGTATGTTAATTCAAAGGGCCAATGCATACAAAGTTGTACAGTAAATAATATGAATCCTCCAGATCTTCATAACTTGTCGGTGTTTCCTCTGATATTCATGCTGTCTGATCTATAATCCTTTGGAGAGATAAGGAAATCGGTAGGTACCATACACGACCAGTTTATCTCATTCCTGGGGTCAGATATCATATATTTAGTGTTCAACATATATCATTCGGTCGACATTCTATTATAATATAATATTCTTTATATGGAACATTTGCTGTGTCAGTTTGTATGTTATTGAAGTTTGTGTATGCGCTATTTAGCACTATGCGCATTGGTAAATGTAAGTTATGTTTTGGTGTACTCAGCATTGGATTATTGTTAGAATAGCGTGGTGTGCCATTCACAATATGGCGTGGGGCAGCTGTATGGGGATGCGTGCACTGCTGGATGATTGCATGCGCATTGGGATCGCGATCACGTACGGGTGCGTGTGCAAATGTGCATCGGGAGCGTGAATGAGTTTAAGAAGTGACTGCGGATGATAAAATCATCTGATGAATATCGTGAAGCGGGTTATGCGCAATTGTGCGATTGCTTACAATCTATTTGGCTTTGACAGTCCACCCTTTGATAGCAACTATACGCTATCACCATACGCAACCAATTATCTATAATTTTAATCTGTCAAGCCATACACTATAAAATATTAGTGAATGTTATTTTTATGAGATGGCTTAAGTTGGTAATTGTTAACCATCAACGAAGCACTCCAGGGGGAAGGACATAAAACTAACTTTATGCGCACAACACGGACCAGATACTAGAATATGGTCATGATCATTGGATAGATGTGGGGATGCACCTAACCCATAAAGATAGCCTTGAATTATGTAGAGACTTCATTTTAAGATGTTTTGAAATAGCATTAATAACATTTTTATGCACTGCTAAACAAATCCAAATCACATCTTTACAAGGTACGCGTTCTTATGGGGCTTCTACTACCATTCAGATCTTATTTCAGGCGGACACTGTATTATAAAGTATTGTTCAATGTTCTTAACGATATGACTCCGTGTGGTCATTTAAACTGTTAGTAGTGCGTCTCCAGGTGGGGTGAAACAGCCCTCATACGCACTCAGCAGATCATATACGAGACCATTGTCAGGATGTGGGAACTCATCAAGCCTATGAAGGTCGAGTGGGGGAAAAATGTAGACTACATTTGAACTAGGGTGTCCTAAAGAAACATTGACAATATTTTATCATACATGGCAACATGCAAGTAATTATTAGATCGCACTCTCTAATTCAGCGTTATAATGTAGGGTATTAGTTACATTAGTATCCACAGCATCATGGGTAACTACCATCATTATTTCAGTTTCCCTGTTACCTTTAGAAATACCTTTCCCACATTTCATAACTGCAGGAACATATCTAACACACATGCCAATTAATAAGATGACTAATAATACTAGGATCAGGAGTTTTCCTACGCTTGCAATTAGTCCTTGAACCCATTCTCCTAGACCCGAGAACTATTTAACAGGGTTCAACCAAGAGGACCACTCTTCTACCTGTTCCATACTTCAGCCACTGAAGCATTATGGTTCTTACGAAATTCCCATTTCAGAATGGGAATTTCATCCATCTTCCGGACTATCACCTCCTTGGGGTCACTAGTGCTATTAGTGATGTAGGTGCAACACTTAACACCAAAATGGGTGGCCAGGTTTATGCAATACCCTTCAGTGACAGCTGTTAAATAATTTAGCACTAGTCTATGTTGGACCAGTTCTTTCTTGTACACTTGTAACTCCTTTCCAGAATATCTAAATGAATCATCGTATAGCTCGGTGATATTATCTATCAATTTGGCAAGGTCTTGTATGTATTTAAAATGTAATGACCTGCAAGTGATCATGGTGGGATCAAGTGCAACTAGAAATTGAAAGCCAGTCATTTCACTAATCATCTGAGTGGCTCTATGCACTTCACCAGGAACCATATTCCTTTTGTTCCTGTGTTCATACTGTGTATGAAGATATGGGGAAGGTAAGTTCTTGTGAATACCAATCATTTCACGATGTGCAACAGTCATGATCTCAGGAAGTACTTTTCCTAGATAACACAAACCACTGGAACTCGGAGAGAGCCACTTGTACACTTTTCTACCACATATAAAATACACATCGTCAGGGAGGACATATGGGATAGAATGTATCATTATCATGGAACACATTTCCCTAGCAAATGTTCCTATCCCAGGTTCTCCCATCTGGTTAAAACAAGATTCTGGCTGTATAACTTGAGCGCAATACCCTTCTGGTACATTACCAACCATATCCTGGGTGTCACCACGTGTGTATCTATACCGGATGTGTCTCTCACTTGATCTAATTGAGCGTAACAATTCAAAATTGAATGGCTCATTATCTGCTCTTAAGGAGAAAGTCATCGTCTGATTATTCCCTGTTACTTCCCAACTTCCTGGTCTCTTAAGTTAGTGATCTTAAAACATAAGAGGGATTTATCCGCTTGGTACTGATGAAGTCTAAGGTGAGGTGGTTTGGACATCAAGAATTTCCCATCCAGTCTTTTTCCTTTTTGTAACCCCAAGATCTCTGTGACATTTAGGGGGAATGGCGCTAACCCTACATTGTGCTGTCCCTGGGGAACATGAGAGCATACCTAACAGTTGGTCTGGTTAAGGACATGGCTAACCATGGTATGATTATCCTCTAAAGGATGTCCACCCCAATACTGCTTATACCCAGGTTGGCAACGTTGAATACATCTCTCATCAACTAGGGACCCACACTTCCTATGAATACACAAGTCCTCAGATGATAAACCTTCACATTGTCTCCGAGTTTCCAAGCTATCAGGGTTATCAACAATAACAGTATCAGGATTGGTCAGGTACCGCCCTTGTTTTAGTAGATCTCCATCTCCCAACTCCATTCCACTGATGTCGTTATCGACCTCTCTCTCCATTCTTTGACCACCAGCACAGAACCAGGACACCCCGAAGCAAAAGAGCATGAGATGAACCCTGGAAGGATAAACAACAGCAGTCACAATTTGAAACTCCATTACCAGATCCAGGGTCTTACCAGCCTCGTTCAGGTGCTACTGATACAGTTAATAGCTTTCACGGAACAGGCTTTCAATAGACAGGTCCACGTTTTCTGTCTCTCCTCCGCCCTTGATCTCCTTTGGATCGTTGACTTACAGTGGCTGGAATGGACCCAGGTGTCTCTCTCGGCTACTTTCACAGATGTTGTACTTGTCAGTAGCACTTGGTACGGTCCTTCCCAGCAATCAGTCAAGCAACCTGAATGTAAAATGTTTCGAATCATTACATACTCTCCAGGTTCAACATCATGACAGTTCATTTCATGCATATCTGGTGATAGCAATTTCAGTTTCTGTTGCTGTTGTTTGAGCTGCTTACTAATTTTTATAAGGTACCTCACTGTAACCTCATTGTTACATTTTAAATCTTCCTGAGGGCTTACAATTACATGAGGTTGCTTCCCAAACAATATTTCAAATGGGGATAAATTAAGAGGGGATCTAGGAGTGGTCCTGATACTATGGAGTACAAGAGGCAAGGCTTCTGGGCATCACAATCCAGTCTCAGCCATGACTTTACTTAATTTATTCTTAATAGTACCATTCACCCTCTCCACCTTGGCACTGGTCTGTGGTCGATATGGGGTGTGAAGCTTACTATTAATACCCATTAACTTGCACATACTTTGAAAGACATCTCCGGTGAAATGGGTACCTTTATCGCTTTCAATTACTCTAGGGATACCATACCTACACACAAAATCCTAAACTATCTTCTTAGCAGTAAATGCAGCAATATTAGTTGCAGCTGGATATGCTTCAACCCAATTAGAGAACACATCTGTACAAACCAATACATACTTCAAATTCCTGCAAGGTGGTAACTGGATGAAATCAATCTGTATAACCTGGAAAGGTCCGTCTGCTGGAGGGATGTGAGATGGTTCGGTAAGTATTGTTTTTCCTACATTCTTCCTTAAGCAGGTCAAACAGGACATTGCTCTTTTCTCTGCTTGGGAAGAGAAGCCAGGTGCATACCAGTATGCTTTCACAAATTTGCACATACCCTGTTTGCCCAGGTGAGTCAGACTGTGTGCTGCTTCAGCCAAGCTAGGATAGTATGCCTTAGTAGCTACTGGCTTCCCTTGTCCACTTCTCCACAGCCCAGAGGACTCTTGCTCACATCCCTTGGATCTACGTCCTCACTCTTATTTACTAAGAGAGCGGTTGCAGCTACGCTTCTTAAACACATTGGGAGTGATCTCGCCACAGTGTACAACTGGGCACTGTAGTATGCTACTGGTCTATTGGCATCACGATGTTTTTGTGTAAGGACACCTGCAGCGCAACCAGTGGTTTCCGTACAGAACAGGTCAAAAGGTTTTTTGTAATCTGGATTCCCCAATGCAGGCGCTCTTGTTAGACTATCCTTAAGATTAAGGAGAGCCTGCTCTGACTCTTCAGTATGCAAGACAATGTCTGGTTTGGTGGAAGAGACTAACTCCTGCAATGGTAAAGCCAGAATAGAGAAACCTGGTATCCATGTTCTACAATATCCACACATGCCCAGGAAGGTACGAATCTGGTGCTGGTTTCGTGGCAGTGCCATGGTCTGTATGGTGTGGATTTGGTCAGTAGTCAGATGTCGTAGGCCCTGGGTGAGACAGTGTCCCAAGTATTTGACCCTGGTCTGGCACGGCTGTAACTTGTCCTTAGCAACCTTATGCCCTGTGTGCGAGAGGTGAAGCAGTAAAAGTTTAGTATCATTTAAACATGACGTAAACGAATCAGAGCATAACAATAAATCGTCCACATATTGTATTAGGACAGATCCATTGGCAGGTTGGAAAAACTGTAAACAATCATGTAAGGCCTGTGAGAAAATACTGGGGCTGTCTATGAAGCCCTGGGGTAGTTGTGTCCATTTGTATTGTACCCCATATATGTAAATGCAAATAAATATTGACAGTCAGGATATAGCGGAACCAAGAAAAATGTGGAACAGAGATCAATGACAGTGAAATGGATTGCATGTGGTGGAATTTGCATCAGGATGACAGCTGGGTTTGGCACTACGGGGAATTGGCTTTCTACCACTTTATTAACCCCTCTAAGGTCCTGTACCAGCCTAAACCCCCTCCCGCCACTCTTCTTCACAGGGAAGAAGGGACTGTTGGCTACACTAGCTGTACGGACTAAAATTCCCTGCTGTAATAATCATTCAATTATGGGATAAACCCCTAATTCTACCTCCTGTTTTAACGGGTATTGAGGAATTTTTGGAGCTTGCCTACCGCTTTTTAAGTTTACTATTACGGGAGCTACATTTGCCATTAACCCAGTGTCCTGTCCATCCTTGGTCCAAATGGAATCAGGTATTTGTGCTAACATATCATTTACCTGTGCTGGACATTGTTCCGATATGGTAGTGTGCAGCATTAACCTTTGGGGAGTGTCTAGCACATCCCTTACCTCATGTGTGAACCTTTCTGGGACATCCATAAATATACCGTCAGGGGTACAATAGATGACACATCCCATCTTGCACAATAAATCCCTTCCTAGGAGATTAGTAGGGGCCGTTGCTGCCAGAAGGAAGGAGTGTCTGGCATGCAATGGGCCAATAGTAATTTCCGTAGATTCAGTTAAAGGATAATGCTGTACATCACCTGTTACACCCATTGCTGCCAGAAGGAAGGAGTGTCTGGCATGCAATGGGCCAATAGTAATTTCTGTAGATTCAGTTAAAGGATAATGCTGTACATCACCTGTTACACCCATTGCTGACACTGTCTTGTTAGTAATTTGCAAATTAGAAGGGGATTTTTATACTGACCTGGTCGCCCCTGTATCTACAAGAAAGGAATGTTCAGTACCGGCTACATTAACCCTTATTACCGGTTCTTCTCTAGTATTCCAGTTATCCTGACTGCTGGCAGATTACAGGTATGACCTGATCCCTATAGTTGACTATCTTCACCCACCAGAGCATTTACTGCAATTATGTGGGCAGGGTTTAACTGATCATTTTTGATGTTATGGGATGGGTTTACATTTTCCTGGTTAGGTGGTCCCTGTAGTATGACTCTACAGTCTTTTCTAAAATGTCCTGGTTGGTTACAGTTAAAGCACGTTTTTTGTGTACGGATTTGACTATTTTCTGGGAAATTGTTGTTTGTTGTGTTGAGGGTTATAGGTAGGGAATGGCTGTGGGGATGGATATGGGAGCTTAGATTGAGGATGAAAATTGTATTGTGGCCAAGTGTGTTAAGTATAATATGGTTGTGGTATGTGTGACTGCGCAAAGGGGTGATATGAGTTAAGTACTTGTAACTGCACAGGTGGATAAGTGTCTTGTGGCTGTAAATGCATATCTTCCAGAGCTTGTATACTGACAGCCATTAGTTTTTCGCTCTGTGATTTGCGCTTTCTGAGTATGTTCTTGTCATGCTCAATAGCAGTTTCCTTAAGTACGTCAACCGTTATTCCTCTCCATCCGGGGTGTGAGGTCTGAACTCTGGTGTTTAGACTATCCTTAAGACCATCCATCAGAACAGTGATGACCATCTCCGGATAGTGAGTGCTATCTTTAATGTTTTCTATCCCAGTACTGTGTGATAATCTGCAGCCCTCGATTAAAATAATCTTCTGCAGGTTCACTTTCTTTTTGCTTAATGGTAAAGATTTTACTCCAGTTAACCACTAAGGGGAAAAATACGGCTAACTGGGCGACTATGCGGGCAATGAAATCCTGATTACCTTGATCAGTCATGGGGATATCTACATCCAGAGTACATGCTGTGATAAACTTTTTCACATCTGTACCTTCTGGGAGACATGCCCTTAACACCACACGCCAGTCCTTATTGGTTGGCTCATGGGCATTGCCTAAGTCCTTGATGAAACGCTGACACTTTGCCAGTTGTTTCCTAGGGTCAGGGAAATCAGACATGATGGAATGTAGTTCCGCCCGTGTCCATGGACAGTGCATCGCTACTTCCCTTGTGGGGATTACACCATTTGCATCCTCAACTCCATTGGGAACAATTATTGTCCGTACTGGATGGATGCTTTCCACTTCTATACCTCTAATCCTATTACTGCAGCGAACAACATTAAGCATCCTCTGTTACTGAAGCGGTAGGTGTCAATGCTTCCTGCGCCCTTATTACAGGAACCTCCCCCACCATGGGTTCTACTAAGGACTCCCCCCTTTGGGCTAAGGATCCCTCCCCCACTCTTGATGCTAATGGGTACATCTGCCTGTACATGCTGGGAAGGAACATTCAACAATTGCACAGCATGGGACACGGCTGACATTTCAAAAGGTTAATTTTCTGCATCATAAACATTTTCAGTATACAAACTCAGATGCGGGTACAGCTTACTTGGTTCAGTTACATTTTGATCATTTTTGGTGGGTAATGTATCTTCACCGCCCATGGTGGTGGTGTGCAAGCGCGAATTGCAATATCTTTGGCAATGCTACTGTGCCACACGTTTGCGTTTTCCTTTGGTGCGCATGCGTAGCTGTTCAGCGTCGCGTGTGCATCACCCCTTGACGTGCATGTGACGCAACTCTGCGTCTCATTCGCACCATTAACCCACATGTTACTCTCATGCTGCCAGAGTTTCAAACAATCATTATACTCCACTCTTTTCTTCAAGGATTTCACTCTACATATGTGATCCTTGAGGTTATTTAAGATCCCCACATTAAAGCTACCAATCTTTGGGAAAGGCCTCACACTCTTACTCGTCATCTTAACCCACACGGCACAGTGCATTGTTGCGTATGCACCGTACTTGGTGTGCATTATATGAAGAGCCGACCCAGTCGGACCTTGCAGAGGCAGCTCATCGTCTGCCTTCTTTGTTGACTGTTTAGGGCCCATTTTGACTTACTCTAAACCTTCCAACAAAGAAGAGACCGGTGAAAGAGTTCACTTTTAGGCTGCTTTCACGCACCTATACTACGGTTAAACAATACTAAAATAGGGAACACAGTAATACCTACTAAGGCAAGCACAGTTAACAACCTATTAATAGGGAACACAGGAATTATCTAACTATAGATAAACCACAGTTAACAACCATTTACCCTTCTTTTCCCCGCACCCAGATTTCAATCACAGGATTCCACACATATGCGGTAAAGTCGCAAAACTCAAAAGCCCTAAATGACCAATGAATTTTACGACCACACTGGAAGCTATTCTTTATCGTTAATCTTTAATGAAAGGACATCAAAAAGATCCCCTCTGCCAGTATACCTGCTATGTATACCCTAGGGATCACATATACACCCTAGTTTTTGAAAAGAAACACACACAGTACTTCTATTTCTCCAATCGCTAAAATGCGCCTTTCACACTTTTCTATTTTTCTGGCCAGAAAACATAAATGCCTTTCTTTGGATTTAGCAGTCTTTTAGGAGATCACACCCTACCAATATGACGTCTTGCAGTCTTAAACAATTGCTTGAAACAATACAGAAATGTAAGTAACACGTGTATACGCCACTGTGTGCCCGGTCGCATTTGCTCTTATGCGACCGCTTACACGTGGTGTATAGTACTCCTACTTCCAGTTGCAAACGCTAGGATGCGACCGCTGTACGTGGCGTGGTGACTTTTCCAGCGCTATTGTGCGACAGGTCGCGTGCGCTACAGATCGGCCGCTTACACAATAGCGTGGGCAAATGAAAAGACACAAATTTCTCTCTTTTATCCCCAGGTCCCAATCAGCCCTCCCCGTAGTCGCTAAACTGCGATCCTCCGTCTCCCAACAAACAGCAAAGCAGGAAGAAGGTCTGCTGGCGCGCCAAAAAATCCACTCTTTGTTGCGAGACGAGGGCAGGAGACCAGCGAATAGAAGGATGGGTGAATACCAACACATGAGCCCCCAAACTAACGAATCTAAAATTACGTTACTGAAGAGAGAGAGAGAGAGATTGGTTGTCTTAGAGGAACACATATCGCCAATTTACTAACATAAATAACGCAGTCACACTCAAGAGTTTGTGTTTCCAACCGCACAAAAATATATTGTAAACGGGATAAATGCCTTAATCTAAACAATGAGCGCCAAAGTACAGTAAATAACAATAAATGATACAATTACCACACGATTCGCAAGCGCACTGGTCCAGGAATTACAGTCATCTCCAAGATGCTGCCACTCATTCAATGGGAATGTATGAGTAAGCAACTCAACCAGGGCTCGGTATTTATTCACTTTAGATTCAATTGTATAACAAACAACTGGGCTCATTGGCCTTTATTATGAGTCACAGTAAATGCAGCACTTCAATGGTTAGTATACATTTGGTGTCACTAGGGGCTGAACTATGTTAGAGAATCCCATTGTTTCTAATCTCCCGCCCTAGGTATGTTAATTCAAAGGGCCAATGCATACAAAGTTGTACAGTAAATAATATGAATCCTCCAGATCTTCATAACTTGTCGGTGTTTCCTCTGATATTCATGCTGTCTGAACCATAATCCTGTGGAGACATAAGGAAATCGGTAGGTACCATACACGACCAGTTTAACTCATTCCTGGGGTCAGATATCAGATATTTAGTGTTCAACATATATCATTCGGTCGACATCCTATTATAATGTAACCCTGGTTAAGGGTTAAATAACATACTATATTAATAAGTACATATATGAGTTAAATATATATGTACTGCAGTCACAGTTCTTGAGGTAAAATGTATGTGTGTGTCATGTATTTATAATGGAGTATTGTAGTTCATGATATGTATATATATATTTAATGTATTTGCATATAACTTCATGTGGTACTTTTTTCTATCTCTGTGGTGAGGATGTGCACAGTGTATGAAATGCACATGCACAGGAGAAGAAGTGGGCGGAGAGATATGGCTGGGAGTGGTTAGATTCCTGTCAGGAAAAGAGGGGCAGGGACAGAGAAACATATAAAAGGAACTGACAGCAGAGTGGGAGTTAGTCTGCTGTTCCCTCCCTCCAGTGCCTGCCCTCCTGTGACCCGGGCAGCCAGTGAGCAGTGATGAGCTGCCGGGCGCAGGGGGGCAGAGCCGGAGAGGGAGCCCAGCCGGAGCTGGGGAAGAAAATGAGACAGGGGTACTAACCCTGTCTTGCAGGAGAGGCGTCGTCGCGGAAGGTGGTCCCGGTGGCTCAGAGAGGAGCGGAGGGACCCGCGCTGATCGGGGCATTGCCTGGTGAGTTCCCCTAGTGCAGTGCGGCACCTTCGGGAAGTCCACGGAAGCTGTCACAGCCAGGAATTCCCCAGCTGCTCATACGAGCTCAGCCAGCAGCCATAGAGGAGAGGGAGAGCCAGGAGGCAGGACAGGTTACAGAGAAGAAGGCAGAAGCAGCAGTGCTGTCACAGGGAGCAGCGCTGAGAGACAGGGAGAAGGCAGCACAGTGCTGAGGGGACTGTGAGCAGATTCAATTGTCAGCGCTGAGGTAACCTATATCAGTAGTGATACCTGGTACCCATACATTTAATATCAGCTCCAATATAGGAGATATTAAGCCCAGTATATTCTCAAACCTGCACACTTTGGAACATTACCACATACTACTATCCGGGAAGAGCAGATAGAGGGCCGGATTCAGAGCCGGACGCTATTTGCGCTCGCTCATTCAGAAAAAAGGGGTGGCTATTCAAATGAACCGTTCGCTCTTTGCGGTCTGTTCACGCCTCTAGGTCTGAACGAGCGTACAAAACATGCGGTCGTTTTTTGGAAAACTACGCCCCCTGGCCGCTCGCATCCTACGTCATGTCCGCTATTTATTAGATTAATCGAGTACATCGACCAACGTATGAACTGCTCGCTATTCTTGTGGTTGGTTTTTCCTACCGCAATCATGCGAGCAGTTTTGACTATTGACGTGGTCAATGATGCTGCTGTATTAATTATGCACACCCATAAAACGCCCGTTTTGACCTTTAAGCACGCCTGCGTTCTGATCTCCACTCCCCGTTTTCAAGCACCCTCCCCCGTTACCACCCACATACGCCTCCTCCTGTCACTCAAAATAGCAGGCACTCGCTATTTAGTGAACAAACGATTTTCGGCCGCACTGACTGGTTCGCGCATGCGTATTACGATCCGTATGCATGCGCAGTTGGGCAAACATCGCTCGGAATGAATGAGCAGCCGCTTACGAGCGGCTCTGAATCAGGCCCAGAGTCCCCTGGATAGGAGTTGTCATGCGTTATAGACTTTTATCAGTAGGAGAATGTTAATACAGAAGGGAAAGTCCAGGGACAGGCACCCTTAAAAGAAACTGTATAAACTGGCAGCATTATAACTAAGGGCCTGATTCAGACCCACTCGCAAGCGGCTGTCCGCTCGCAAGTGGGTCGATGTTCTGGACTGAGCATGCGCACGACGGAGGGAGCTCCGTCGTGCGCATGCGCCAGACGCGACGAGCGAAGGAAAGTCCTTCGCTCGTTGTGTCTGATCAAAGGGGGCGTGCTGTCGATGTTGATTGACAGCACGCCCCCTTTGGTAGGCGTGCCGGGGGCGTGCCTCCCTGACGGGGGCGATCCCACGGGAACGCCTCCCGTCAGAAGCCGGCCCACTGACATCACTAGTGATGTCAGTGGGAGTGATTTTGGCTCTGATAGAGCCAAAATCACTCCGGAGCTTGCGGTTGAAAACCTCAACCGCAGGCTCCGGCTCGCAGATTCGATGGTCGCGATGGTCACGACCATCGCGGCCATCAAAATGCACGCTCGTATAGCCTGTGGGTGGTGACCCACAGCTATACGAGCGTCCAGGAGGACGCTCCATTTTCATGGAGGCCGGCCCTCATTCAGAGCGTGCGCTCTACTCAGAGCGTACGGCTCTGAATGAGGGCCTAAGTACCAAGAGCAGTTGCAGATAGTTACAGCGAGTCTGTGTAATATTGGAAAGTCAGAAGGGGATTACTTTTCAGCACATAGCCTAGTGCTCTTGCTTCAGTAAAACCCACAGTAATACCTTTGTCAAAGCAGTGAAATATATTGTTCAGTCCAAGATTACAGTTTAGGTTACAGTTGCGGGACTTGGACTTTATGGTAACCTAAGGACTCATGCATATCGCCTTGGAGCACTACTGTAACTATTAAATAGTGGAAACATTTCACCACTAAGAAGCCTGGACAGTTCAACAAATACAGTGACAATATTGGTTAATTATATACTGAAACATTGTCAGTACACTATGAGCTGTAGAGTTACAGTATGTATATGGTCTTAGTTCTATATGTATAAGTATTGTTATATATGTTCAAATGTACCACCTGTGAATATTGTTGTCATTCATTCTTATAAAGGAGACATATAACAGTTTATTATTGTGTAATATTTACCTGGAAACAGAAGCTTATCAGCAATCTTCAGCGGAGAGAAAGGAAGAAGGTCGTGAATGTAATTTAAACTGTATTTGTATATTGTGGTAATTCACTACATTAACCATTGGGTTTTCCCCAAGTAGACCCACATTGACCATAAGTACTTGGGTGGAGGCACTGACAATGGGGATGTACACCACTTAGAGGAATGCTAAGGGTGGGTACATTAGGAATAACAAAGGTGTTAGTAACCTGGTGTCCCTTTATAGAGGTAAAGGGGATGTTACAATAATATAATATTCTTTATATAGAACATTTGCTGTGTCAGTTTGTATGTTATTGAAGTTTGTGTATGCGCTAGTTAGCACTATGCGCATTGGTAAATGTAAGTTATGTTTTGGTGTACTCAGCATTGGATTATTGTTAGAATGGGACACAGGCCCTGATTCAGACCCAGACGCTCTGACAGAGCGCTCGCTCTGAATCAAGGCCATCCCTGCTCCTTTTTGGAGCGGCCTCCTGGCCGCTCACATAGCTGTGGGTGACCACCCACAGCTATAGCGAGCAGCCAAAATGATGGTCAAGACCATCGAGAACATCGGGCTTGCGATGAGACCCTTGCGATAGGGTCTCGCTGCCGCAAGCCCTGGAGTGCTTTTGGCTCTATCAGAGCCAAAAGCACTCCCACTGACATCACTGGTGGCGTTCCCATGGGAACGCCTCCGTCTGGGCAGCCACGCCCCCGGCACGTCCACCAAAGGGGGCGTGCTGTCAATAACCATCGACAGCATGCCCCCTTTGGTGCGAGACCTGTAACGACGGCTTGGCCCCGGGTCCATCATGCGGATGCGCACTTGGGCAACATCGACCCACAGTGGGTCTGAATCAGGCCCACAGTTCATTGTGGTGAGGTTTCCGAAAGGATTATTAAATATCTTGCTGTTCGATTGATCTGCAGTACATTATTTAGATATCGCCATATTAACTTATTTCATCTAAAATGGCGCCGAGCGCCCAGTCGCAGAGTAGCTTGGTGTGCCATTCACAATATGGTGTGGGGCAGTTGTATGGGGATGCGTGCACTACTGGGTGATTGCATGCGCATTGGGATCGCGATCACGCACGGGTGCGTGCGCAAATGTGCGTCAGGAGCGTGAATGATTTTAAGAAGTGACTGCGGATGATCAAATCATCAAATGAATATTGTGAAGCGGGTTATGTGCAATTGTGCGATTATTTACAATCTATTTGGCTTCGACACCATTGAAAATGCACAGAGAGAGAGAGAGAAAAAGAAGATGGCGCCCGCCATCCCCCGCTGCCTGACACCGCCGACACCCCCCGCTGCCGATACTGCCAGCACCCCCACCGGCAGCATCCCCCGCTGCCGACACCACAGCTGCTGACACTCCTGCAGTGCTGCCCCACGTACTGAGGACACCATCAGTGACCCCCACACTGCTGACACTTCCACACTGAGGACACCGCTGGCACCCCCACTCTGCCATCACCGCCGGCACCCTGCATTGAGAACACCCCTGCACTGCCAACACAGTCAGCAAACCTGCACTGAGGACACCACTACCCCCGATCTGCCGACACCGTCGGCACCCTGCAGTGAGAACACCCCTGCACTGCCGACACAGTCAGCAAACCTGCACTGAGTACACCGCTGGTACCCCTGTTCTGCTGACACAGCCAGCAAAACTGCACTAAAGACACCGTTTACACCCCCGCACTGCCATTCCATGTACTAAGGACACCGCCAGCAACCCCTGCACTGCCAACACAGCCAGCAAACCTGCACCAAAGACACCGTTGGCACCCCCGCACTGCCATTCCATGTACTGAGGACACCACCAGCAACCCCCGCACTGCCGACACAGCCAGCAAACCTGCACTAAAGACACCGCTGGCACCCCCACACTGCTGACACAGCCAGCAAACCTGCACTAAAGACACCGCTGGCACCCCCGCACTGCCGATATCACTGGTACACTTCACTGAGGACACTGCCAGCACCGCAGCACTGCCATTCCATGTACTGAGGACACTGTCAGCAACCCAGCTCTGCCGACACTGCTGTCTCAGTAAGTGCACTATTGGTGTATCCAACCCACACTGTATAACACACTGTATCCGTGTTGGAAATTAGAAGCTGAACTGCCACATGTTAGTGCCGCCCACTGTGTCACTTAGCTTAGTCAGCCAGCTAGCTGGATGCAACCTTTTGGCCTTAACTAGATGAAGCAAATAATATTGTGAGGTGATCAAAATTTATTGGAAATGACTGGAAATAAATGTTATTGAGGTTAATTATACTGTAGGAACAAATACAGGCCCATTTTATGTGATTTTTAGTTGTTTTTATGGTTTTTAAAGAAAAATATCCAGATCCAAAACATGAAAACAAAACACGGAGGTGAAGTTTTGGCAAAACCAATCCAGATCCAAAACCAAAACATGAGGGTTGGCGCACATCTCTAGTAGTAACAGTGAGGTTTAATATAAAATGTGGTTTGGTTGCAAGTTAGTATGACACCTGGTGGACAACGGGGTATAGCAATGAATGGGTCTGAGAGTGAGCGCAATTACAGTACTTACCAGACAGGAAGCTACTCCTTTGTAGAGCAGGCGCTGTCAGACTTATCAGACTCTGAGATAAGTTACAGTAACTCCCACAGACCCACTGAGAGCCGCGGCAGGCCCGGGTAATCGGGGGCGTGGCCTAATCGTGGAAGGCGTGGCCATGCCCCCTTCACGCTCTGGGCCCCCTCAGCCCTGCTCAAAGCCAGGGGGGCGTGATCAGTGTGATCGCTCTCCCCCACAGGCATAGGAGACTGCTGTGGCTGCTGCTTGGCAGCCACGAGCAGTCTCCACTGCAGCTCAGCACACGCTGAGTGCTGGGCTGCTGTGAGGGAGGGGGAGCGGCGCTGGACCCGGGCCCCGCTGGGCCCCTCAGGAAGCCTGGGCCCCGGTAATCTGTACCCACCCCCCCCCTCTCGGCGCCCCTGAACTCCCGTGCTGACCCTTTTATTTGCCTTGGTTTGTCTCCTGATTGGCACGGACCCCCTTTTGTTTGCCTTTAGAACTCTTACTTGCTACATTTCACAAACAGTAGTATAGATTTTCTCTTGAAGTCTTTACTATAAAGATTTTATTGACTTTTTTTTCCCTATATATTGCTTTTACTCTTATTTAACACTGGCCTGTAAGTTAAAATTGACCTTTAAGTCTTTGATGTATACAAATCAAATTCTAACTCACTAAAGCCATGTGTAAAAAACACAATTAACTTTAATATGCAACTGTGACATGGAAATGGACCAGTTACATCACGCTGGGATCCTAATTTCCCCGTTGACTTTACCATGCATTATTAAAGTTTTGTTTTCCATTTTGTTTTATATAATGCATTAGCTTTAATTGCATAATTTTTTTTTATTGTGGTCTGCTTTTCAATTCTGTTAATTGCATCTTATATAAAAGCTTTGACCTAACTAAAATTACACATAGATGTATGGTACCTGCTTACTGATCTTGCTCTATCTGTGTTAATTGTAATGGATGTAGCTGCTGACCTGTGGCACTGAAAAATATAGGTCATAAAATACACCTTAAAAGTTGAATATCATTATCCTACTTTAGCGTTCATAAATCCTTTAATAAAACTGAAATATTCTGAAAACTAGCATTCACAGAAAGGTAATTCATTACTGTTTTGACCCTTTGTGGGAAGGACAGGACCAAAATATATGCCTCTATTCTTGTTATTTTTCCTTAGTTTATTGGGTACACACGTAAAGATTTTTTGTCCAACCATCCAACTAGTTGATTGGTTGGAATGAAAATCTGGTAACGTATGGGAGTAAACGATGATCAGCAATTTGCTCCTAAATGCCAGAAAACAGATGAAAATGGTCGTTCAGACAAGTTTGTTAAATGTTTGATCTAAACAATTTGTTCAAACAACAGTTTTTGTCCATTTTCTAGCATTTGGGAGCAAATTGCTGATTGTCATTTGCTTTCATTCCTTACCAGATTTTCATTCCAACCAATCAACTAGTTGGATGGTTGGACAGAAAATCATTACGTGTGTATGCACCTCCATAAATCATGGAGGTGGAGAGGGTAAAGAGAGGAAGTAAATACCCCGTGCCTGCCCCGCCCCCTTTGCAAATTACATCATGATGTTGCTTAGGGGGGTGGGGCTGCCAGCACCAGGAAGTGTAGCTGTGCCTGGAGCATCTCCAAGACGCTCCGGGTAGGTGTACACACGGCAGGGGATCTGCCTGTAGCTACGGGTTACACTTCGGCAGTGATACTGGTTGCAGGGTGCGGTTCCAGGTACCCTGCTAGCCAGAAGCAAGGGCCATGAGGCAGCGATGGTGTCTCACAGAGCCCTGTGGTGCCACCAGTTACACACCCCTAGTTACGGCCATGCTCTGAGGTTACGTCAGACATATGCAACATACCCTTCAGCCATGTTTTAAACATTTGTTTGATAGCAAAATACGCATTTGTAAGAATATAATAAACAAAACACCCTTAATGCATATATGCCTACACTCCCAAAGGTCGCGGGAGGCTCCCGTTTTTCCGGGTAACCCCCCTCACTCCCGGCAGTGTAGGCACTTCTCCTGCATCCTGCCCACTTCCTAGTAAAGTGGGCAGAATGGGGAGAAACTTACCTGAGATCCACGGTCTGTCGTTAGGGGGTGGGGTTAATGACGCAATTCTAGTATAATCGCGTCATTTGGCCCTGCCCCCTACTAAGATATGCACGATTTGCGGGCGTTTTGCTGTGAGGGGGCGGGGCCTAATGAGAAGATTGGTTCGGCCCCGCCCCTATCACTGTCCGACTACTGCCTCTCCCCAGGCTTCTCCCGGGGAGGGCAGAGTAAAAATCGGCAAGTATGCCGTAATGCAGCAGTAGAGCTATCCTTCTCATTAACGAATAGATTGAAAAATGACTTACTAAAATACCTAACAAAATCATAATATATGTATGAGCAATGAGACAAAGCTCCTATCAGCTTCAGTTCTAAATCTGCAATCAGTCAATCAGAAGCAGCTAGTTAGTACTGGTGACCATCATCATAAGTGCCGCCACTCAATGCCCAATGGGGGTAGCACCGTCTTTGCTGCAGATCAAATGATGTTTCTGGCATGCACCCTGCAGCCTGTAGAACTGGTTGGCGTGTCCTTAGGATGCTCCAAGCATTGTTTTTCTTCCTGGTGCCAGTGTCCCGTCAACTCGGCATGATGTTGTCAATGCACATGTTCAGGGGTGGGGCTATAGGAGGGTGGACAATTGATCTGTTATAGCACTGTGTGTATTTACACTAGGGATGAGCGGGTTCGGATTTCTTAAATCCGAACCCCCCCGATCCGAGCTCATTCAGAGTCGGTTGCGAGCGCTGAGCGCTGACAACCGACTCGATGTTGCCCCACAGCACATGAGCACAATGGAGCCGGCTCCGCGTGTGCGAGACCCGGTTAATGACGGGTGCTCCGTCGTTAGGGGTCTCGTAGCAGACAGGGCGAGCTGTTGATGTTGAGTGACAGCTTGCCCCATTTGCTGGGCGGGCCGGGGGCGTGCCCGGCCAAACGGAGGCATTCCAGTCGGAATGCTTGCCGTTTGGGGCAGCCTCACTGACATCATTGCTGATGTCAGTGGGGAACTTCCTGCTCAAACAGAGCAGGAAGCTCCCTGGGGCTTACGAGTGCCCAGACCCTACCCTAGGGTCTGGTTGTAAGCCCCGATGGTCGCGATGTGGTCTTGACCATCGCGACCATCACCCATGTCAGTCTTTAGAGCTGTGGGTGTTAACCCACAGCTTAATGATCGACAAGGAGGTGGCCGTTCAGGATGCTATTGGCCGTCCTGGTTCAGAGCTACCGCTTGCATCTAACGACCGCCTCTGAATGAGGCCCTATATGACTGTGACAGTCCACTGGGTAGATGTATCACCTTACACAGCAACAACAGCAGTGTCACCAGTAGCAGCATCTCAAAAACGCCAGACTCTCCTGGGGATTTGTGATATCTGACAATGCCACCAATATTGTGCGGGCATTACATCTGGGCAAATTCCAGCACGTCCCATGTTTTGCTCACACAATAAATTTGGTGGTGCAGAATTTTCTGAAAAATGACAGGGGCATGCAGGAGACGCTTTGGGTGGCCCAAAAAATTTCTGCCCACTTTCGCCATTCAGCGACTGCGTGCCAAAGGCTGGAGTGCCAGCAAACACTCTTGAACCTGTCCCGCCATCACCTGAAGCAAGAGGTTGTGACACGGTGGAACTCAACCCTCTATATGCTTCAGAGGATGGAGGAGCAGCAAAAGACCATTCAAGCCTATACATTCACCTATGACATAGGCAAAGGAGGTGGTATGCACCTGACTCAAGCGCAGTGTAGAATGATTTCCTTGTTGTGCAAGGTTCTCCAGCCCTTCGAACTTGCCACACGTGAAGTCAGTTCAGACACTGCCAGCTTGAGTCAGGTCATTCCAGTCATCAGGCGTTTTGCAGAAGCAGCTGGAGAAAGTGAAGGAGGAGCTAAGATGGAGCGATTCCGCTCGGCATGTGGGACTTGTGGATGAAGCCCTTCATTTGCTTTGCCAGGATTCCAGGGTGGTCAATCTGTTGAAATCAGACCACTACATTTTGTCCACCGTGCTCGATCCTAGGTTTAAAGCCTACGTGGTGTCTCTCTTTCCGGCCGACACAAGCCTGCAGAGGTGCAAAGACCTGCTGGTGAAAACACTGTCAGCTAAAGCGGAACGTGACACATCAACAGCTCCTTCTTCATTTTCTCCCGCAACTGGGGCTGCCAGGAAACAACTTAGGTATCCTAAGCAACCCGCTGGCGGTGATGCAGGGCAGGCAGGACCAAGTTTGGACATCTGGTCCGGACTGAAGGACCTGGCAACATTTTCTGACATGTCTACTGTCACTGCATATGATACTGTCACCATTGACAGAATGGTGGAGGATTACATCGGTGACAGCATCAAAGTAGGCATGTCAAACAGTCTGTACCTGTACTGGCAGGAAAAAGAGGCAATTTGGAGGCCCCTGTTCAAACTGGCTCTATTTTACCTGAGTTGCCCCCCCTCCAGTATGTACTCCGATAGAGTGTTTAGTGCAGCCGGGAACCTTGTTAGCGAAAGGCGTTGGAGGTTGCTTCCACAAAATGTGGAGAAGATGATGTTCATCAAAATGAATTATCAACTCTTCCAGGGAGACCAGCCTCCAGAACGTACAGAGGGACCCGTGGTGGTGGATTCCAGCGGGGATGAATTGATACTCTGGACCTCATTCAGAGGCGGTCGTAGCGGCCGCACGGTCGTACGCATCCGATGTTTTTCTTTCTGCGCCTGTGCACGGCTAGCTGTGCGCATGTGCGTATGAGCTCTACCAATGCAAAATACTGTCTGTCGTTGGGCTTCCGAACCGGAAGTGGCTTGCGAAAGTTGATTGACAGGAAAGTCCGTTTGTGGGTGTATACGGGGGTGGTGGTCTGCAAAAGGAGGCGTGCTTCGCGTTTCCAGGCATTTTTGGCTAGTCCATAAATTATCTGCTTCGTACGACCATGAATTTCGGAAGCATGACAACGTCACTCTACGAACAGGATGATCGTCCAGGGTAAGGTAGGCAAGGAGCGTCCGTAAGCCACAACAGTACAATCATTAATCCGATGTTACTTGTGATGTTTCTAATTGGAACCACACAAACCAAGCAGCTAAGAATCGTGCATTGTAACTATTAACACTGCTAATTACCTTGTAAATGATTTCACTTGCGTGTGCATTAGGGAATTCTTTATCCAACTCTTTATTTGTGGTTTTTTAACTTATTTCTTTCTGTCCTTTTTTAAAACCTATAGCATTTAGTTTATTTTTTGTAATTAGCCATAAATCATATTCATTTTTTATATTGTTATGGCAACATTTGCACAAAATAAAAACAAACAATCAAAAATAAAACAAATTAAAATAAATAAAAAAAGGCAAATTATAAAAGAGCTCGAGACATTGGTGACAAGAAATATGGGGACTGGACAAGAGGTGAGGGAGGAGATATCCAGGGCTACTTGCGTCATTTTGGCCGGCTCAGAGGAAGAGGAAAGCTACGGACAGCCGACTGGTGTGTAACACGCCGACTGGTCTGGCCAGAGGTAGATGGTATTTCCTCTGGCCTAGGCATAGGGCTCTCCATACTTGCGGGGGTGGCTGTTGGGCTGCCAGAGGTGGTGGTCCTGGTAGGAAAGGAGTCTTGCTCCATCATGGCAGGTCGGTTTGCCTGCTCCTGGGTATTGGCCCAACAATCCATGGCCCCAGCAATGGTCTCAAGGGCCACCGCCACCCTCACCAGAGTGGTCTCCATCCTCAGGAGAACACATCTGTTCTCCTGAGTTTGGGAGACCAACCTGGTGAGGAGAGGCACTGCTCATTCTGATGGTTGCCCTGGAGTAGACTCCACAGGGTCCCCAGATGGAGTACTTGGATCCTCCCCTGCAAAGTCTCCATCTGTGCTGGACCCAGACCTGACCTCAGGAGCAGGCACTACCTCCTCTGAGTCTGGAAATAAAAATATAAAAATTAGTTTTTTAATTCTTTTTAAACGCATACACGTTTTAGCTTTATACGTTTTTAAACAATAAATATTTACATTCTTGAACATGTGGAGCATTGAAGTCGGCCATGTCAGTGTCCATAGTGGACACGCCGACTATCTTCTCTTCTGTCACACATCCCTGAGCCAACGTCTCCAACCTTGTCAAGGTCAGCTCCTCAGGGATGGGACCGCCACCTGTCCCCGCAGCATGGTCCACCCTACTCCGCAGCTTCCTCTTGAGCTGGTATTTAAAATCAGTCCATCTGACAATGTGAATTGTCATTTTTTCAGGGTTAGTTTAATATTGTAATATCTAGCTTTTGACTTCAGTACACTCACAATATCATTTCCTTACCTTTTTTTTTACGACTTTCATGGTTCTGTGGGTTGTCCCCACAGCATTAACAGCCCTGGATATCTCCTTCCAAATCCTCTATTTGGCTCCATCCCCCATATTTCTTGGGGCATGTATAAGGTTATCCATTGTCATGGTCACCAATGTCTCAAGCTCTAGCCTCGAAAAAGGAGGATTTCTGGGCCTTGGCCTGCTGGGCCCCGCCTCCTCCTCCTCTCGTGGTGGTACTGGATTCACAGCACCTACAATACGTTGTTATTTATTTCCAAATATAGCATTTTTGGAACATATGAACTGTTATTGACAATTTTTAAAAATGAGTTTCAAACTTACCTGACTCATTTTGCCTCTGGCCACCATGCTCCTCGCTTGCCATTTTTAAAACTTGTGAGAGGGCATGAAGACTAGTGCTTGTGAAGACTATTTGATAGATGTGATCGCAACTCTGGATTGATTACCTGCGCATCCCTATTTGCCTATGTACAATGCACACCTTGCCTGCATTATTCAATCACTGCGTGGGTTGGGCGAGATGTGATCGCATCTCTGGATTGGTTACCCGTGCATCCCTATTTGCCTACGTACAATGCACACCTTGCCTGCATTATTCAATCAATGTGTTATTTGTGCCCTTATTTGAGGCAAAGCCAAAGGGCCCCTTACTTTTGGGTTGTAGTTGGAGTTATTTTTTCGGCTGGAACGGATTTGTAGTGTTTACAGTGTTTGGAGTTGTTTGAGTGGTGCTTGTTTGTGTTTTTTGAGAGGTGCTTGTGTGTGTTGTTTGAGTGGTGCTTGTGTGTGTTGTTTGAGTGGTGCTTGTGTGTGTTTTTTGAGTGGTGCTTGTGTGTGTTGTTTGAGTGGTGCTTGTGTTTGTTTTTTGAGTGGTGCTTGTGTGTGTTGTTTGCGTGGTGCTTGTGTAATTTTTTTTGTTTTTGTTTTTTTTGTATTTTTTTTTGTTTTTTGGTGTGTGTTTTATTTAATTTTTTTTGGTGTGTGTTTTTTGTTTAGGTTTTTTTTGTGGTGTGTTTGTTTATTTATTTTGGAAAAAAAAAACAGTTACTTTGTGTGCTTTGGTGGCCATGTATTTTGTTGTGGAAAATAACAATGTTGTTTGCAGACTCCAGTAGGTGTTTCAGCCTACTGCAAGCACATTTCATATTTTTATACCCAAAAAAAAACGAACATTCTTTCAACAATTATAGTCATGTTTTATATTTTTGTTTTAGGCGTTTAACAGGCCAGTTTGTACTGGATCCAGGTAAGTGTCTATTTCTTTAATCCTAAAAGTTTGTCGATTTTAAATTTAAAGGGTTTATGCTGATTTTTTCGATTTTACAAATGTTTTAGGCTGTTTATTTAAAAATTAAACAGTGATTTTGTCATTTATTTATATTGCACAATTTCAAAGTTAAGGATTGTTTTACCAATAATAGTAGTAATATACTTGGGTATGACATTCTTTTTTTTATTTTTCCAAAAAAAACAATTATTCAGAGCACAAACAACAGCTGTAGGGGTTCCAGAAGATGGCACAGGCCGACCCTGTAAGAATATGCACCATTATTACTAAGCTAAGTATTTTTTTATAAATTTAGAAAAAACATTTTCGCCACAACTAATTTATTTAAATTCAAACTTTACAGAGCGATGTTGGCCAGCTAATAGTGGCCATGTTGCCCCCCCCAACCTTCCTCAGCCTCCTCCTGGGCGTAGGCATAGGAGGTGTGCAAGGGCCAAGATATATAGAACATGTGTCACCCTTTTTGGAATGCCTGATGATGTGGTTTTAACCACTTATCGCCTGCCTCCAAATATTATCCTAGACACTCTTTCAATAATAAAGAATGATCTAGAAAGTCAGATTAACATTCCTACAGCAATCACACCACTTACACAGTTGTTGGCAGTGTTACATTTCTTCACCTCAGGGTCCTTCCAAACCACTGTGGGGCTGGTGGGTGGCCTCTCCCAGCCCTCATTTTCACGGATCCTGAGGCGTGTGCTAGATGCATTCTTTAATCATATAGCACATTTTATTAGTATGCCTTTGGATACGGAAGCCCTTGATGTGGTAAAGCAGAAGTTTTTTGAGATTGCAGGCTTTCCACACGTCATAGGGGTAGTGGATGGCACTCACATAGCACTTCAGCCCCCTGCATGCAGGGAACAAATCTATAGGAACTGAAAACATTTCCATTCACTAAATGTAATGGTGCTATGTGATGCCTCCCTCCAGATCCTCTCCATGAATGCCAAATTTCCGGGCTGCAGCCATGATGCGTACGTGATCCAGCATTCAGGGATTTGGCCAAAATTAACCACACTGCAAGCTGGTGACGCATGGCTTCTTGGTAAGTATGAATCCAGTATGTAGCTATAGTAATAGTGTAAACATGGTTTCCTTAAAAATTTGTAGAACTTATGGTGTCCCATTTCCAACAGGTGACAATGGATATCCTTGCACGCCCTGGCTGCTGACTCCTTATTTGAATCCCACACCAGGGCCACAAACTCAATATAATGCCACATTTACTGACACCAGGCAGGTGGTGGAGTGCTGTATCGGCCTTTTAAAGGGCCAGTTCCAGTGTCTCCATCACTCTGGTGGTGCACTCGTGTACTCGCCGGATATGGTTTCTCGCATTGTGGTCCTGTGTGGCATTTTACACAACATCGCAATAAGGAGTCGATTACCCATGCTTCCAGAGGATGCCTTGCCAGTGGATGGCCCTCCAGAGGAAGGTGTTGTGATGTTGTCGGGGGGGGGGCAGACGTGATTATGTGGTTTCCAGATTTTTTAGGTATTAATTTTTATGTTAAGTTTGTATTTTACACTTAGAGCAAATGTATTTTAAGGTGAAACTAATTTTTTTTATCTTTTTATTTTTTTCAAACAAAAAAAACACTTTCCAAAACTGAAAAACAAATGGAACCCATTGGCAATACCCTGTACTGTTTTTGGACAACTAACATAATTTATCCAGATATACCACCACATGTTTAGTTAATTTTGTTGAAATTTGTGGGTTTTTAAAAAAAAAAAAAAATGAAATATTATGTTGGAGTTTACCATTTGTTGTTTATGTCTGACTAAGCAAGATATTTACTGTAAAAAACACCTGAGGCCATTTTATTTTTGTTATTCTGTTATGAAATGCTTTTTACAATTCAAAGCATGTTGGCAAAATGTTTGTTATTGAATAAATTAAAAAAAAAAAAAAGGTTTGGTGTACATTGTTTTGGAATCCCATTTTGAGGTGGATAATGTAGGGCAACCCAAAAAAAACACAGCAAAACATTACTGCAAATGTTCTTAAGGTTAAAAAAGACATTTTAGAATTAGTTACACTATGGGAAGACACCCAGCTTTGTTAGCAAACTATTTGAAATGCAGAATTACACCATTTAATTTGTTTGAAAAAGAGGACAAATGTTTTTTTAACACAAACTTTACTTGAAATGAAAACATTTAGAAATGTGCGAATGTAAAAAAATACTAAAAATGCTGCAGACTCCCCACAATCCGCTGTAGACATCCAGAAGATGCCCACTTGCTCGAGTGAGCTCTTCTCTTATGCCTCCAAGTATGGTTGTTAGATCTGTGGACATAAAAATTTATTTGTAGGTTAAAAACATCTAAAGACTGACCCACATTTTAACAGTAAACATTATTCAATGTCCCAAACAGTGGGTGGACACAATGATGTTAGGGTGTGTTATAAAGTTTACTCCACACAACATTATTAATATGTTGAAACATTTAATGTCTGAAAACACTGGGAAACCCTAACTATGTGGCATAATAAAAAAAACCCTAGGATGATTTGAAATCAACTGGGAGGTGTATTCCTAATGGCCATAGCATTAAAACACACTGCACGTATTCACTTCTAGAATGTTCTTGATAATCCAAAAGTACAATGTGTTTGTTTGCTGTGGCTATCACTTTATCAAATGAAGTTACATCTTAGTACTTTTTAAAAACACAGTGTACACAACATTAACAAGGTTAGTCTGGTTCCTATCACCTTCCCAAGTCCTGTGACATGTTTTTTTTTATTTTAAAATACAAATAAAAATTTCAAAAAAAATTACACAAATTAATAAGCATTTAGAAAACCCCAAAAGGCAAAAATTTTTGCCCACCCCAAAAAAAATATAGTGCACAGCCACAAAACATAACCACAAAATATTGAGTAACATGATTACTGTGCACTGATTATGACACCCATACTGTGATAATGAAAACAAACACACACCCAAAAAAAAGTAACAGCTAAAAACACAACATGGATAACAACACCACAAATAAAAAAAAAGATGGTTAAAAATTTAAAAATACAAAAACATACCATCAGAGCCTGCCGGGGCAGCTACCGCTGGAGATGGTGGAAGGGTGGGAGGGGAAAATGGCAGGAAATTGTCCGAGGGAGGGGTTATTTGGGATGAGGACTCGGGTTCGGGAGGGGTGAGTTGGGATGAGTGGGCAGGGGAGGGAGGATTACTAGGGGAGTATTGGAAGAGGGAGGGAGGGTTACTGGGGGAGTATGGTGGTGAGGAGGGAGGGCTGGGTTGAGCGGATGGGGAAGGTGAGGGTGAGGGCTGCAGGTTGGGCCATGCATTGCGGGCAATTCTCTGTCTCCGCTGTTGGCCTAAAATAAAAAAAAGGATAACATCTTAGTTTAGTTTGCACTTTCTGCTACACAATACAAGTACACTTTACACATTCTGGACAATAGGGACAACATACATGAGTGTTTGTTTACATTTAGGAAAAAAATTGGAAAAGGTACAGACATTTTTAAGGGTCCTCTAATTTAATCATTTATACAAACGCATACTTACGTCGGCGTATTAGCGCCCGCAAATTGGCCAAGAGGACTGGGGCAGGCGGCGCAAGTCTGACCACCGCCTCTCTAGTTGTGCAATATTGCGGCGAAAACCCGCACACCGAAGGGCACTCCTCACCTCCGCATAGGCCGCACGCTTTAAGCGGTTGGTAATGGGAGGCGGTGCATTGGTTAGGCGCCTGTCCAGGATATTGACCAGGATGCTCAATTCACGACGGGTAAAGGCCGCGGCTCTCATGATGGCAATGGCAGTTTTTACAGAAAACATGAAATATACATGGTGTAAAAGAAAGATGATTGGCTAAAATATTTGCTCTTTTTCATAAAATAAAAAACTATTGGACAATCCATTAATCATTTGACACCAAAAAAAAGGACAGATTTGATTGGTTAAAACACACACCGTACAATTGCAAACCTAAGAGTGCAAATGATCCTAACTCAAAATACAAATGCATTTTTAAAGTTAACACAAATATCAACAGTACATTCAAAGATAATAAACATTACTTTGTATTCGAAACAAACTAAATACACGAGAATGGGGAAACCAAAAAAAAAGTGATCAATAAAGTTTATTGACAAACTAAAAAAAGCTGGTTAAAAAGAACAGCAAGAGTTAAACACTCTTAATTACATAATTGACAACAAGCTAATAACAAGCTGTTCGATAGTCCATGTAAACATGACATGTGACCATCAATACAACACATACGGCCGCAACCATCACAACATAATTAGCATACAGCGACTGACAGCGCCTGACTACGATTGTCTCGTTCGTTCGATCATATCAGTCGGTAGCTAGATGAGGTGCAGTGCTAACGAATGGGCGTCACTTTGTTTACGATCGACCAGCCGTACGATCGCTTCCGTTTTGGATTTTGCGGTCATAGCCCGTACGACCGTGCTGCCGCTACGACCGCCTCTGAATGAGGTCCTCTGTGAGGATGAAGATGTACACAACACTGAAGAGGGTGAGGAATCGGTGGATGAGGAGGATGAGGACGACAACTTGCCTCCATAGAGCCAATTTGTGCAGGGACAGATTAATTGCCAGCTTGTTTTGTGGGGGCCCAAACAAACCAATAATTTCAGCCACAGTCGTGTGGCAGACCCTGGTGCTGAAATTATTGGTTTGTTAAAGTGTGCATGTCCTGTTTATACAACATAAGGGTGGGTGGGAGGGCCCAAGGACAATTCCATCTTGCACCTCTTTTTTTTCTTTGCATTATGTACTGTTTGGGGCCTAGTTTTTCAAACTGCCATCCTGTCTGCCACTGCAGTGTCACTCCTAGATGGGCCACGTGTATTGCTTAGCATAGTCATCCAGCTACCTTGGTGCAACCTTTTGGCCTAAAAACAATATTGTGAGGTGTTCAGAATAGACTGGAAATTAGTGGAAATTAATGTTATTGAGGTTAATAATAGCATAGGAGCAGAAAAACCCACAAATTCTGTGATTTTAGCTGTTTTTATGCTTTTTTAAAAAAAAAATACAGATCCAAAACACAAAACCCAGAACCCAAAACACGGAAGGGTGGTTTTGGCAAAACCAATCCAGATCCAAAACACGAAGAAAGATCCAGATCCAAAACCAAAACACAAAACACGAAAAGTGGCCGGTGCACACCCCTAATTTACACACGCAAATTATACAGCTTTTACAAACATACATATATCTCTGTGTCAATCTGCATTTGTATACAATTAATTACACAAGCATGCCCTGCTCCAAATCTCCAGTCACAAGTCACTGTCTGTAAGTGTCAGATTCACATAAATCTACATAGTAACGTACTGTGTGATTGTGGCTGGTTTACTGAGCTTAGAGCTACTAGACCAACATGTTGGCTATTTATTTGTGGTATTCTGTTCTCAATAGCTTTTTATCTTGGTTATGGGGACAAGCAGTGGCCATAGTAGATTTCTGTCACTGCTTATATAAACCTATTTATTTCACGTCTTTGAATGATTATATTATTCTACTACTTTATGTGCTGGTTGCATTAATGTCTTTTCAAGATTCTTCTTGGTACCGGGTAGATTGTATTGTATTGTATTGTAGCACTGATCAGTTACCGACTTGGCCTGTTAGACAACTATTATTTTGGATTCCCATTTCTGTAGTGCAACAACACACCTACTCAGGTAAACTGATGGTTGTCTGCATCCTTGTAGTGTAACCAAAGTCAGTAGATTACATAAGGCATAAGGCCCATGAGTGCATCTTCATAGTACTTGGGAGATTCCACCAGCTGTGATAGATAGCAACAGGGGCAGATTGGCCTTTGAATTCTGAGGGAAGATTTCCGGTGGGCCGACGTGTCCTTTTATTTTGCTGCCTGTAACAGGCAAAGCCACTTAGTGACCGCTGGCAGTACTGCAGGAGGCAGCCCCACACCACAACCTTCGTGCTCTGCTCAGGCTAGAGAGGAATTGAGTTTACTTTCACTTCCTGCTAGAGGCAGCTGCAGGATAAGGATGGCCATCGGTGGAGTGTCTATCGATTGTTACCATCGATGGCACAAAAACCATCTATGGTGAACCATCAATGGTTTGCACCCCCTCGATGATGACTGCCGCTGGTGGCACAGCGGGCCACTGGCCAATCAGAAATATGGGTGTGACTTAGTGGCAGCCCGGAAGCGGGGCTAAACGCCACCCTAAGAAGGAAAAAAAAACCTTGGCTCCCTCTCATCCATCGATAGCGGAGAACCATTGGTTCTCTGCCATCGATGGCAAAACCAGCTAACTTCAGTTTGCCACCATCGATGTTTTAAAAACATCAATGGCCGATGGCAATCCCTACTGCAGGACCCAGCATGGGACACAGCAAAGAGGTAAGAGCTGGATGGGGTAAACACATCCCTGTGTGACGGCCTCTTCTATGTCTAGCCCTGTGTGAGAGCCTCTTCTTTGTCTAGCCCCGTGTGACAGCCCCTTCTATGCCCAGCCCTGTGTGATAGCCCCTTGTATGCCCAGACCTGTGTGACAGCCCATTCTATACCAGCCCTGTGAGAAAGCCCCTTCTATGCCTAGCCTTGTGTGACAGCCTCTTCTATACCCTGCTCTGTGTGGGCGTGGCTTAGTGCCCAGACCTGTGTGACAGCCCCTTCTATTCCCAGACCTGTGTGACAGCCCCTTCTATATCCTGCTCTGTGAGGGCGTGGCTTAGTGGCCCAGACCTGTGTGACAGCCCCTTCTATACCCAGCCCTGTGTGATAGCCCCTTCTTTGCCCAGACCTGTGTGACAGCCCCTTCTATGCCCAGTCCTGTGTGACAGCCCCTTCTATACCTAGCCCTGTGTGACAGCCTCTTCTAAACCCAGTCCTGTGTGACAGCCCCTTCTATACCTAGTCCTGTGTGATAGCCCCTCCTATGCCCAGACCTGTGTGACAGCCCCTTCTATGCCCAGCCCTGTGTGACAGCACCTTCTATGCCCAGACCTGTGTGACAGCCCCTTCTCCTGTACCCAGCCCTGTGTGACAGCCCCTTTCTCCTTTACCCAGCCCTGTGTGACAGTCCCTCTTGTATATGTACCCAGTGCCCCCTGCCTGGCTTATCATGATCCACAGGAGCAGCCTAACCCTGTGAGTCCCTCTGCCTGTGCCATGCCAACTCTGTGCCACTCTTCTCCATGCATTTCTCTCTCCTCTTTCCCTCCATCCATCTGTGTCTCTCCCCATCCCCTCTCTCTACTTTTGTATTTTCCCTCCATGTTATAGATGAATCTGGACAATTAGCATATGCTGACTAACTAAATACCAACCGTGTGCCAGTCTGCTTTGCTTATTACTGATTACTGCTTATTGCTGTTGGGTGTCACAGAATACAAGTTTATCATTTCTGAGTGCCACAGGCGGCAGATATGATTGTTGCTGGGTGCCACAGGCCACTGTATTTATTCTTGTTGTGTGTCACAGACTGTAGAGCTTATTGTTTGCTGAGAGCCACGGTTGGTAAAGCTGATTGATGCTGAGTGCATGGTTTGGTTACCATGGTAACTTGGTTTGGTTAACTATTACTTGGTTGGTTACTATGCTTGGTTTGGTTACTATTGTGAAATCTGTTAAAGGGATAGGAGGGGGTGTTATCTGGGGATGTAACAATTTCTGGGGTGATTCAGGACTCCGCGGGGTGGAGTGAGGGAGATATTTGGGGTGTGAGTTTGGTCTTTCTGTGGTAAGAAGTTGTGTGTCTATATGCTGGAGGTAGGGTCTATGGGCCCGATTCAGACCCACTTACAAGGCTGCGTTCGCACGCAGCTGTCCCCAGTCAAAGTATGCAAATCCCGCGATCGTAAGCAAAACATTAGCATGCCTACAATGTTTTGCCGTGCGATTGTGTTATGAAATTAGATGCCCACCTGCCTGACACAAGATGCCCACTTGCCCTTAGTAACATACATAATCTCCAGGAAGTGTATTAAACAATCGGTAACATCGGCCAACATAGGACTCATATGCACCACTTGTGGTTGATCATACCCTACCGAAAGCACTGTGAGTGCTGCTGTGTGTAATTCAGCCATGTGACGTGTATGCTGACGATGCATCTTAATTATGTACGCCTCTGAAATGGCATTTAAATGCACAGACACACCTGCGTTCGCACCACCACACCCCCGTTACCATCGAACTTCCCCTGACACCACCCACAAACACCACATCCTGTCACTCATGCTTGCGGAGCATCTATGTACTGGCTGCAATCGCTTTCCGATCGCAGCAACTGTTTCTTGCACGTGCACTGCGTCTTATATGCATGTGCAGATTGTGAATATCGGCCAGCTGCGTGCGAACGGGTCTGAATCAGGCCCTATGTTCAGTTTCAGTGGTGTTGGTGGTGGGGTTACTTGGAATGTGGAGGTTTGGGATTTTTCACAGCAGCTTAAAGGTCTGTGGACCTCATTCAGAGTCGGTCGTTGCGGCCGCACGGTCGTAAGGTAAAAGGGGCCGGATATGCAAATGAAGCGCTCGCAAGTTGCGTCGTTAAGATGAGATCGTTAGCTGGACGAGCGAGGGGAGGATGCGGCCGTAAGACTAAAAAATACGCCCCCTTCTCGTTCGCATTACACGTCATCTCCGGGCATATAAGGATTAATCGAGACCATTGGGAACCATCGGAGCTGCTCGTAGAGCTTAAGGTTGACCATACCCTCTCTTAAGCACTACGATCATGTCAGTGTAAAAACCTCCCATGTCACATGTGCCATGACACTACTTAGTTAATTATGCACTCCCATAAAACGCCGTTTGCATAGTCAGGCACACCTGCGTTCGGAACTCCACTCCCCCGTTCACAAGCATCTTCCTCTGTTACCACCCACAAATGCCTCATCCTGTCACTCAAACTAACGACCTGGCTGTGTTCAAGGAGAGAGCAATTTCTGATCATAATAGCTAGTTTGCGCAGCGCATTGCGAACTTTACGCATGCGCAGTTTAGCGATCATCGGTGGCGTACGACCGCGCGGCCGCAACGACCGACTCTGAATGATTTCCTGTGAGTGTTTGGGTACTAGACTACCAAGCATATTGATTTGAAACCAACAGCTTTCACACAGGTGACGTGATGTACTAATCCTGCCTACATTGGTATTGGCACCGCCTGCAGTTGATTGTGCCACCCACATGAGGCCAATTCTAGAATTTTTTCCATGGCCACTTTTAATTCCCAATCCTGCCCTTGAAAGCAAGATATAGATTTTAAAGGCTAATTCATTGAGAGTAATAGATGTGATAGCCCTAAATGGTGGCACTTTTTGGGGATACAGAAACAGACGAAACCATGCACTGAAAAGGTGTCTTTAACCTCTGCACTGCTTAGTACAATCCTATTTGCAATGGATCATGGGCCTATGAGTGTTTGACAGTGCTGATTATTCACAAATACCATCTACCGTGTCAGTTTCTGTGAAATGTATTTCTCTAGCTGAATAATATAATTTGTGCAGAATCACTCCATCGCATGCAGCAATAGTAGTGTAATACTGTATGCTAGCCATGTGATCGTCTTTATTACACATATTAAACGGGTGAACCTTGATTTATGTCAAAGAATTACTTACTCTTTACCATAAATCAGGTTTCAACCAGTGGCTCAGATCAGAATGAGCTTCCTGCTGGCCTTACGATTTATTCCTGATGAGTAGTGAGGAGGTGAGAAGCTGTGTGACTATTCCTGTACAATCTGCACTTAAATGGATTCCTTTTCAAGCTATTGATTTTTATGTTGGTTGAATGGAAGGGAAATACACTGAAAACATAAATATCTTGGGAACCTCCAGTATGGCTGGCATATTGAGGCATATTTTAAATAAATGTTGAACAATTACCCTGTGTGTGCGTGTGCAAGCCCCGGAGCAAGAGAGAAACTGTCTTGCTCCGGAGCTCACTACAAAAGGGCCGGCTGTTTTCACAAACGGAGGCGTTCCTTAAGGAATGTCTACCGTTTTGTGGGTGGGTTCGCTGCTGATGTCAGTTGGGAGCTTCCTGCTCGATCAAAGCAGGAAGCTCCCTGGGGCTTGAGGTTGCCGAGACCCAACCTTAGGGTCTCGTTGCAAGCCCCGATGGTGACCATCGCGACCATCAACCTGGTCGGTCGCTAAGCTGTGGGTGGTAACACACAGCTTAGCTAGCGACCAGGAAGCCGCACTAGAAAAAGCAAGCAGCTGCCCTCATTCAGAGCGAGTGGTCGCTTCTTGCGACCGCCTCTGAATGAGGGCCTTAGTCTTTGTAAAGTTGATCTCAATCACCATCATTTAGGAAAGGACCCATATTGATGCACATCTGCTTGTCTGCCTGGTACATTGCATACACCTTAGGACTACCCCTATATTAAAAAAAAAAAAAAAAAATCTATTTATATTCCAAAGCGCTGTTATCCCTGTAAACACCATTATCTCTTCATGGGCAGGATTCATGACACATCACAATTTGCATGCGATGCATCCTACCACTCATCGCATGCATGCTGGCGTTAATTACGCATGTATGCATGAAGAAAAATGCAAAAGACAGGTTTCCTAATAAGAGCTATCCTTTGCGAGAGAGAGAGAGAGACATCCGGGTTTATGACCCAGAAGCCCCTCTGGTGTCCTACTGTGCATACACAGAATGACATGTCAGGGGGTGCTGGAAGGGATACGGTTAGATCCCTCTCAGGGGGTGTTGTGAATAGAAGTCCATAGGCTTCTATTGGGCAACGCCATCTAAAGATTCCCACCGCATCCCAGCCCTGGAATGTATTGCATTATGGAGCTTTGTGCATATGAGAAATTAGGTCAAACTCCCGAAACCATCATTTTCAGAGGTTTGACTGCATTTCTGATGTTGGTACATCCCACCCTATGTCATTTACCTTATCCTGTCCAGCAAATTAAAATTTCATATTTATATGTTGTACCAAACTAAGCGCACTCTTGTAGACACTGCAATCTCATCCCCATAATTCCATCCACAGTACGTTGTTGTGCTATGTGTCATCAAGGGGAGAGAATTTTCCCTGCACTTTACAATTTTGCGGCTTGTAATTAAATATTTATTTAATGCCTGACATTTCTGAGATTGACCATTGTTTCAAAGTGTCCGGAAAATGTTGCTGATTTCTTGGTAATACTGGCTGAGTTGTCTTTTATAACATGAACTTGTGACAAACAGAACTGAATTGATTCACTTATAATAATATTTCCTATGTTTAAGATCTACTTCCTGCTGCTACTGAAATGACAAACTCCTTACATTCGACCTATCCAGGAAAGCAAAGCCGGTAAATTTTGACTTACTCTGAAATTAAGTGACATCAGGAATAAGTAGGTTGCAGACTACTGGAAGAGGATGGGTAATTGAAGCCAGACCAGATATGGATGTAGCCCCATCAACCCAACAGGGCATGTTGGAAGCAAACTGAAAGAGTCTTCAGATGGATTTCAGACAACCAGAGACACAATCAAGACAATTACATCAAGACTGCAAGGACTTCTGATGAAACTGCATAAGGATTGTGCTGAACGAGAATATTCTATCATTGATGAGCGCATTGTTCCGGAGATATTGTGGTCGTGGTCACAAGGAGAACCCTGAAGTCTTCCACACTATGAACATTGTATAAAAGGACCTCTATGGAATAACTCTTTGGTCGTGAGAACTCATCCAACAACAAATAATAATCCAGTTGGATTTTTAATTTATTTATCCCATCAGAGACAAGTTTATTCTTAGACATAATATAAGTGAATGATTAGTTAAACATGGACACATTGAACACCAGTTCACCAACCTTCATTATTTTTCCTATTGTATCTTTCAGTGTGGGTAGCACTGATTTAGACTGATAGTAGGCAACATTTTAGTGTGTTTAGAAGGGCCTATGAAGTTTTGAGTAACCTCTACCATCTGTTTCCTTTCCTTACAAAGACGAGTTTGTTTCATTTTTGCCAATTAGTTTGTGTTTTTGCTAAAAATTTCTGGTATAAACTTCTTCATCAATTATCTATCATTTAATACTCATTTGGTAGAATTAATCAGTTACCAACATGTTCCTTTGGAATGTATTCATTGAGCTTTGATCTGAATATCATCCTTAAAAATGGAAGACCAACTTGATTCTGCTGGTCACTGCTGTAGAAAAGGGCAATTTCCAGCCACTACAAATAAGTCCACTGACTTGGTAGCAAACCAACGGGAGTTCACTGAGGATTTGGCAAAAAAATCTTTGGCTATTCTAACATTTCAAATAAATTGTTTACCCTGAGTAACTTATTTCTCAGTTGCTCCTCAATGTATTCACCTTCTTTCTACGGTCTATGAGAGTTACCCCACTAGTTATTAGAAGTGATGTGGGTAAGTGGTTTTTAGCTCCCTGGTAAGAGTTTTAGAATCTTATTTTTGTAGATCCAATCCATTCCTCAGGCCAATATGTTCTACTCCCACGGACTGCAATTGCAATAATGCCCATTATCTTGTAGAAAGTGAAACTTGTCTTATTATCTTATTGTAAAAACATTATCTTGTAGAATCTGATTATTGGAAGTTTTGTACACAGAAAATGTTGACAATACCAAAAAGGTCATACAAGAACAATACTGCATATTACAAAACACATCATGGATAGCAGAAAATAATAATTACAATCCAAACAACCAAAAACTGTCAGTAGTACCCAAAGAGTAAATATTCATAGAGCAAGTGAAATCATGTTAGAGGAACTGGGGTCAGTTTGTCAAAATAGATTAGCTTCATTATAGGTGTTAGATTTTAGGAAGGCTGACATTGAAGAGATGGGGAGATGTGTATGCGATTCATTGGCAGATTGGAGAAACTTTGAAGGAGTGCAGGAAAGGTGGGGAAATTAAAAAGTGCAATATTAAAAGCAACAGACCTTTGTATCAAAAGGAAAAGCTGAAGGAAAAGGAAACCAGTGTGGCTTACAAAAGAAATATCAACTAGTGTGACAGCAAAAAAAACATGGCATTTAGGAAATATAAGCAGACTCAAAATAATGAAGACACCTAATTTCTACAAAGAAGGTGAAAACTAATATTTTTACCTGCTTTTGTAAAAATTAAGTTATCAGGCCATTTATCAAAGAAGTAAAGCAGGAGATATCACAGATATCTCCTGCTTACCTTTCACTTCAGATGTGGCCCGCTGTTCCCACACACTAGTATGGGGACAGAAATTCATCAAGCTCTGATAATACAATATTTTCCGCGCTTGACTACAGGTGCATTCGCCATCTTCAGATGACGTTTGGTCCCGTTCGCGGTACACACTGGCTTTGTGCACCCACGTGAATTCACCTGTGTGAAGGTCACGCAGATGCACTAGCACTGCCGAGTCAACTTGTCAGTTCTAAGTTTCACTGCTCCAAAAAGAGCAGTGAAAGCATTAGGGGAGACAGTTGATTTTCGGATCAGCTATCTCCGCGCCGGAGCAATGATGACTTGCTCTGGTGCTCACGTCAAGTTAGTATGTTAATTATCGAAGGTCCGCTAAGACCCCGATAATTAATATAATGAATAGACCCCAAAGAGGTGTATCTTCTCAGACAGAAGGATGCTAATATGGTAATCAGATGTGCAGAGGCATAGGCTGAAGAAAAAATGGCCCAGTCAATAGGTAAAGGGGCAAAACTTATTTTAAGTATATAAGTGAAAGGAGAAAATCAAATGGGGGAATAATAAGACTTAAGACAGATAGTCTGGTGGAGGGAGACAAGGCAATAGCAGCTCATCTAAATTATTATTTTTGCTCAGTATTCACTACAGAAGGAGAGTGGAAAGGGCCACAGTTAGTTTGCAAGAATATACATAAAATGAGGTAGATTAAAGTACATTTACAGAGGAGAAAGTCCTAACAGAACTATCACAACTGAAAGTTGAGAAATAAATGGGCCCAGGATACACCCAAGGATACTAAAAAAAAAGCTTAAAAGGGTGCTGGTAACACCAATAACAGAATTGTTCAACCAGTCACTAGCTACAGTAGTAACTCCACAGGACTGGAAAAGAGCAAATGTAGTCCCACGAGACAAGTAACTACCGACCAGCGAGCCTTGCATCAGTAGTATAATAATGGAAACACTATTAAAAGAAACAGTTATGGAATATCTGAAATCCAGCAACTTACAAGATCCCAAATAGCATGGATTTACTGAGGGGAGATCATGCCAAACAAATGCAACTGTATAGGTCATTGGTACAGAATCATTTAGAATAATGTGTTCAGTTTTGGAGGCCACATCTCCAGAAGGATATAAATACTTTAGAGACTGTACAAAGACGGGCAACTAAAATGGTGCATGGCCTCCATCACAAAACTTACCAGGAAAGACTAAAATATCTTAATATGTATAGTTTGGAGCAGAAAAGGGAAGGGGGAAACATGATAGAAACTTTCAAATACTGTATATCAAGACTTTTAACAAGGTACAGGAAGGAGGCCAAAAGAAGAGAAGTAGTAGAACAAGAGGACATGCACTGAATCTATAGGGAGGTAGGTTCAAAGGAAAGTTGAGAAAAAATTACTTAATGGAAAGGGTAGTGACTAAGTGGAATAGCCTCCCATCAGAGATGGTAGAAGCTAAGACATTAGAGCAATGTAAACATGCTTGGGATAGGCATAAGACCATCCTTACAAAGAACTAAGGATCATACAGGGTTGAGGACAGGTTACCAGAAAGGTTAAAAAAGGGTAGACTAGATGGGCCAAGTGGTTCCTTTCTGCCATCAAATTCTATATTTCTATATCACTTTGTGAGCTGAAAGTCTGATGTACTGTAAAGGGGCCTATCCATTACCCGACTTTGTGAACAATCTGAACAAAACCAGAAGGTTTTGGTCGCATTGTTCACAAAATCAGGTAATGGATAGCCGGTAAGGACCAGCGATGCGTGTGCACGCTGGGTCCTTGCCGACCCCGACTATCTACTGAACATGCCCGTCAACTTGACAACGCTCGTCAGGTTCGGCATGTTCAGAGATAGGAGGCCGGGCTCCTGCAACGAATGATGTTCAGTGAACGCCATTCAGTGCGGGCACCGTACCTCGGTGACCTGAAGGTCAGTCTTTCAGGTCACCTAGTGGATAGGCCCCTTAAGTATACATTTTGTGTGAGTTGGCAATTTAGAAACACATTACAATTATACACTAACCAATTTAGATTTTGAGATATCTGTCTCAAATGAAATGTTTTGCCTTCAAATAAACTCTCTATGTTTTACTGAACATCAAAGCAAGCTTCCACAAATTGCCTAATTATAAGCACACCCCTATTCTCATGGTCTCCATTAACATTTTCATAACTAAAGGATCAATATTAACTCCTTGTTAAATGGACATTGATCATAAATAGGTGGCATATTTGATAGCTATCGGGGGGGTCTCTTTTTTCCCTAGTCACAATTTACCAGGGTGGCTAGGAAGTGCCCCTGCTGTTTTCTCACTAGGACTAGTTATAGTTCATATAGAGAAGGCCCCTTTCCTCTTCTTAATTGTGGCAATTGTGTTTTTGGAGATGATGTTGTTTCACAAGATAACACGCCACTAGAGGTATATGAAGACCCTCATCATATTTCAGTGTTTGTTTGTAAATATAAGTAGGTACCACCTGTAGCATAACCCTGGTTATGAAAATGTCATCTTCATAGGCTGCACCTATTCCTGTATGTTGTGTAGAAAAAATATGTCCTTCAAATTGTATGGCTGGGAGGTAATTGACTGGCTAGTGTATACAAGTTGTTAATATCTGTGGTTTTCTGGCTTGGAACACTGATCAAAGGGCTGGGGTCTGTTTATAACACCACATGGTGTCAGGCTTACAGTCCAAGGAGAGACATCCAGGCCAGCAAGGTGTTGAATCTTCTGTTGACACAGGCCTAGCCTCTGAACTTCAAACAGGATGGAGTGCGTAATTAACTAACGCCTGCTCATGTGACCAGGAGCCCCTGTGTTACAGTCACCTAAACAATGAATTCTGATCTGGGAAGGGTTAAAACTATCCCAAGAGGGGAGTGACCAAGAGCAGCCTGCAAAAGGGCATACAAAAGTGTGTTTGATATGAAACACTGTGCATTACTCGTGAGGAGGTGAAGACAAACCAAGGTGCGACCATACTCTTAGGAAGAGACCTCACTTCCGCCACCTCTTGGCCCTGTCCCGGTGATCCGAATGGTGTTTCTTTCCTTGCTTGTTATTTTCTTTTATTTCTTGAAATTTTGAGTAACTGATGTGACCTTTTAAAAATTATTATCATCTTTGTAACTTTTTTGTAACATAAGCTTTGAAGATATTCTTGGAATTAAGTACTTAAAATTCTAGTTCTGGTTCTGTGTTCTTAGGGCCTGATTCAGACCTGCTCGCTAGGCTTAGTTCACACGCAGCCTGCCGATGTTTGCAATCTGTGCATGCGTATGCATCGCAGTGCGTGGACTAGTTCATGCGATTGGGAAGCATTCACTCGCTGCGCATAGCCACCTTGCTAGAATGAGTGGCAGGACGAGTCATTTGTGGATGGTGACAGGGGATGGTCGATGGAAACGGGGAAGTGGTAGTTGTGCAAATGCAGGCATGCCTGAGCTTCTTAACACTGTTTCAGAGGCGTGCATAATGAAGGGGCAGCGTCACAGTACACGTCACATGGTTGTATTACACACTGAAGCACTCGCAGTGTTTGCGGTAGGGTATGGTCGACCACAAGTGCTGCATTCACTTCCAATGGTACTCGATGTTACCAATGGCTGCATACACATCCAGGAGATGACGTGCATAAGTGGGCGTCTTAAGACAGGCTGGTGGGCGTCTAAATACACACCGTGATCACATGCATAGTGGGCGTGCTAATGCCTTGCTGTGCGATTGCGGATTTGCATACTTTTGCTGCGTGCAAATGCATCTAGTGAACAGGTCTGAATCGAGCCCTTAGACTCAAGGGCTCGTGTGGCCCATGTTACCTATTTTACTAAGTGTTCATAATTGTGTGTGCAGGTAAGGGCAAAAGCTTACCTTGTGTGTAGCACTAAAGTTCCCCTTTGCTGGTGACATGGACCGTGTTTAAGTAACCACACGTGCGGAGCTAACCAGTAAAGTCACGGGCGGCGATTCTCAGAGTGGCGTATCTGGAGGGATGGCATCAGTGAAGGAGTTAGTAAATAATGTGGTATTGTGGACTTATTGTTTATGACACAGAGAAAAGTTGTGGCCTCCTTTATGTTATTTAGTCAACACCGGTACCAGAGGTACCCAAATTCTCAGCCTCATCTTAAACAGAATCCAACTTACTTGCCTCTATTTAAAAAATATAATTTGAAAGGTAAAATACAAGAAAGGGACATCATATTATAGCCCTTCATAACTAACAATGACTACATTCTTTAGGAATTCTCTTATGTAGCAAGAAGAAAAACAGACTATGGACAAAAAAAAGTGACGCTGGTATCAAGTCATATAATATGATGTAAAGCCACCTTGCATGGCCAGTAGAGCTTGATAAATGATAAAATATGAGAATTGCAGGACCATACTTCCACAAGAATGTTCTTCATCTGATGCTTGGTTGATGGTGGTAGAATTCCAAGATGTTCCATAAATGTTGATTGGGTACAGAATTAGTGGCTGAAAAGGCCATAACAACTACTGTACATGTGTTCTCATGATGAGGTCAATGTGATCCCAAAAGACACCCCTCCCATCAGGAAATAAGAACTATAACATAGGGTGAAGATGATCACACAATAACTTTAAGTAGCTATTAGCATTGACCTTGACCTCTAAGAGACCGAGGGTCTGATACAGAGATGGATAGAATTGCACAGCCGCACACAAGCGGGTCTGCAATTCCTTCCATTTAAAATGCAAATGCAGAAGGAGGTGTCACACACCTCCTTGCTGCATCTGCGTGATCCCAGTGCTGCGACTGAGGTCACAGCCTGGGGTCACCATCGGAACAATCGCTACCATTGGTCGCGATTGTTGCCGATGATCCTTTGGCAAGGTTGTGGGAGCTAAAGCTTCCCGCAGCCTGGCCGGGTCCTGGCAGCTTGCGAGGTCAGGAAGTCTACGTGCACCCACGCAGACCCTGGCCTCATCCCTCCCGGAAAACAGGGGCGATACGCCCCCATTTCCATGAACGCTTCCAGGTAACGCCCACGCTCCGCCTCCCAAATGCCGTAGCCTGTCAATCAGGCTGCGGCTTGAAGGCACTGCGAGCGGGCTCGCAGTTGGAGGGCTGCACATGCGCAGTACACCTCCTGCGCCTGCGCAGTCCTTCTTCCATTGGAGATGTGTACTAACCATCTCTGAATCAGGCCCTGAATGCAATAAAACTATGACAGGAAACTGCTCTACAACATCATTAAAACATTTAATCTCAGTGTCGTAACTACCGTAGGTGCTGGGGTGTGTGCAGATGCTATGAGGCCCGTACCGACCCGAGGCCCGGCATTCCCCCTGCACTTACGGTGCCAAGCCTTGGTCCGCGGCTCCCGTTCCTGCACCCTCCTCACTCCCTTCTTCTCAACTTACCTGCTCCGTGGTCGCATCCTCCTGGTGGGCACCGCCTCCAGCTCTTCTCACTGACTGATACTGGGAGGAAATACAAAAAATACAAACCACTAGATCTACTATGGAACAACAAATCCGGGCCTGGCCTGGCACAGTATTGCTAATAAGACATGTATTTCCTCTGGAATGGCATGCTGGGATGTGCAGTTCCACCCACACCAGCTTGAAAGGAGTTTAATTGTTAAAAAAAAAACCTATTACACCAAAAAAAAGTATCATGCATTTGTGAATAAAAAAAATATAGGGACAATTGTTTGGGAAGTAAAAGTTTTTTGGGATTGGTATCTTTCTAAATATCAAAATCACAAACAAAAAAAGTCTACAAAAACAAAATAAAAAAAATATGCTAATTAACGCATCCACTTTGCAATTACACAATGCAATGAGTAACACCTGCTACTCTATTATTTGACTGCATACATCGGCAGCTGAAAGTACCATCGCCTGCTCACGCAGTGCTTGTGGTAGACCCTGGGTTCTGAACGTACTTCCAACGAAATAGATGCGAACTGACTTTTAACTATGGACGCCCTTAAAACTCAGTTTTGATGGTCGGACACGCCTGCGTTCAATCCACCACGCCCCCGTACACAAGCACCTTCCCCTGCCGCCCACAAACGGCACTGTCACTCAAAGTAGCGGGAAGTCTGTGTACTACGAGTGCACGATTTCACATCGCTGAACATGGCTTGCGCACGCGCAGTGCGAAATATACGCATGCGCACTGAGCACCAATCGCCCAGCAGCGACCAATGTCAGCACCACAGATTAAGATTCACCTTCATATGCAGTTGCTTGCGTGTTTTGCCATGCACTTCTTATCAATGCATGGATTAAATCACTGTTTCCCAAGCGCATCCCTCAAGTCTTGCTATTCAGGATATCCATGGTTCAGCACAGATAGCTAAATCAACATGACTGAGGTACTAATTAAGCCATCTGTGCTCAAGCACAAATATCCTTAAAATCTGGCTTGTGAGGGTACCATGAAGACTGAGGTCCTGATTCAGACCCGCTCACTAATACCCCTTTTACACCGGAGCTAAAACACGGGTTTTTGAAGGGTTAACCCGGGCAGCTCCCTGGTGTAAAAGGGGAGAGAGTTGGATCGCCGGGTCGAGTGACCCGGCAATCCAACCCAGGTAACTAGCAGGGTTTAACACGGGCGTAGCCCGTGAAACCCTGCTGTGAGAACAGCGCACTCCGGGTCACGATGACCTGGAGCGCGCTGCTAGCCGGCCGATTGGTCCGGCTTCAGTGGCGCTTGGAGATTATGTCATCTCCAAGCGACCACTTTCACTCCGCAAAAGCCGGGTCTATGCAGACCCGACTGCGGTGTGAGCGGCGCTGACTCGGGAACATCCCGAGTCGGCGCAGGCAAAATTCCGGGTCTGATCCGGATAAGAACTTTGGCCCTCATTCAGACCCACTCGCAAGCGGGCGCACGTACGTTAGGCGTACGTACAAAAATATTTAAATTCAATGGCTCGCTCGTATTTTCGTTCGCATCTAAAATTCCTCCCAAAACTCTGACGACCCCTCCTCTAACTAACGAGCGTACGAAATAGCGAGCGTACATCCCCGAAATGGCTTGAAAGGAACGCACGCACAAGTATAAACAGGAAGTGGCCTTGTCAGATGTCGATTACCTGCTCCTTTATTCTGCCTACCTCCATCAATCGTATCATGCCAATCAATGTATCAATTAGCTTAATTGTTTGTTTTTTTCAACACAATGCAAGAAACTTTACTCTTGTCCGTGTTTGTGTTTACCCGCAGAATACGTACGGATGAAACATTCGCTTTTATTGTTCAAAAAACATGTGAACCACAATTAAACAATTGTACTATTGCTGTGGATCCCCGCATATTTTCCTGGGTTCATTTCTTTATTTAAATTTGCTTACGCATGTCACTGCATCAAGCCTATCATAACTCTCCAGAGATTTCTGGCCCTGTCGAACACATGACTCATACACTAACCAATAAAATTGCTCCTGTTAATTTCCAAAATACATTAGCCAATCAGAAAATTTTTACACACTTTATCAAAAATGATTTTTAAGAAAAACACCATTGCCATCATGAGAGCCTCCGCATTCACCAGGCGCGAGCTGCTGGTGCTTACGGAGGTCATGGATCGCCGGATCACCAGCCAACCTCAACCCATGACCAACCGGCAGAAGCGCTCCGCGTATGCGGAGGCACGGTCCCGCCTGCGGTCCTTCGGCTCACGCCGCAACATCGGGCAGCTGGAGCGCAGGTGGTCCGACCTGCAACGGCGAACGCCCCGCTTGCTGGCATGCTTTCGCATGCAGATCCTGGCAAGTAAGTGTTATGTATTGTGGTTTTAATGTTTGTGTTTGTGGGGCAAACTGCGTGTGCATGTTTTCCTGTCTGTTCTATTTATTATTTGTACTCATATCTGCGTGTGCATGTTTTCCTGTCTGTTCTATTTATTATTTGTACTCATATCTGCGTGTGCATGTTTTCCTGTCTGTTCTATTTATTATTTGTACTCATATCTGCGTGTGCATATTTTCCTGTCTGTTCTATTTATTATTTGTACTCATATCTGCGTGTGCATGTTTTCCTGTCTGTTCTATTTATTATTTGTACTCATATCTGCGTGTGCATGTTTTCCTGTCTGTCCTATTTATTATTTGTACTCATATCTGCGTGTGCATGTTTTCCTGTCTGTCCTATTTATTATTTGTACTCATATCTGCGTGTGCATGTTTTCCTGTCTGTCCTATTTATTATTTGTACTCATATCTGCGTGTGCATGTTTCCCCTCTATTTCTGATTTATTCATTCTACTGCTATTTGGCTTATTTGTTTTTTTTTTGTTTTTTTTTTTAGTTTTGTTGCCCGGATTTGTCCATAAACTAACCGCAATTTCTTTGTCATATTTTAGGGGGACAGCCAAGACTCCGCCGTCACCGTCCGTCCAGACGGCGTTCCCGGCCACTATCCCCAACCCCCAGCCAACACTCCACCCCAAATCTTTCCCCTATTCCCCACTCCTCCCCATCCTTCCCAGACCCTCTCCCGGAAATGTCGGGCCTCCTTCCCCTCCGTCCCACTTCCCCCTCTCCTCCACCCACCCCTCTTCCAATTACCCCCTCCCCGGAGTCCATCATAACTCCTCCCCATTCTTTGGGTAATGACGGATCCTCCGAGGAGGATCATGGTGTTATTTCCGGAGCTCCCGTTTTGTCTCCCGGTATGTTTTTTTGTTTTTTGTTTTTAAAGCACAAACTGTTTGTATGTAATCATGTGTCGTGCCTTTCTTCGTGTTTTTGTGGCTTGACTTTTGGTGATTTTGAAGGTTTGCCTTTACCTCTTCCTGGTGATTTCAACATACACATATCATACCTGTGGGAATTTGTACCTAGGCCTTGTATTTTTGCCAGCCCCCCCTTTTTTTTTTTTGGTTTTGGTTTAGGAGTGATTTGGTTGTGTTTTTTTTTTTTAATGTGGATTCCCTATTGTTGTATTAACCCACACACTTTTCTCACCCACAGAGGAACAGAGGCGTCGGCAAGAGGTGGCGGATTGTGTGGGGCAGATGCGCCAACATGTCATCGGCATTCTGGTGGCCCTCGACCGGCTGTCTGGCCTCCTTCGGCAGTAGTTTTTTTATTTTTGTTATATTTTCAAAATAAATTTATTAAGACAAATATACGTTGTGGCTCATTTTTAAAAACCAAAACCAAGATAGTTTAGCATGACATAAGTAGACTGTTCCTGCAAGGATTTCCCTTTTTTAAAAGTTAGATTGTGTTTTGTCTTTGGATGTCAAACAGACACAAGAAACACATAACAGTAACAATGTCATTTCCCTTTTTGGGTGTAGTGTCAATTACATATTTCTACATTTTCCAGGCTCCTAGTTGGTGCGCAAGCTGCTTAGGCCAATCTTACAAATCCCAAGGTTGGGCCAGGCTTCCTTTTGGTGTGGATTGGGAAGCTGAAAACATATTTCAGTTTAGCTCAACTGGCGTCAGTACTGGTTTACCCCTTAGTCAAATGTAACTTGTGTTAACCTGGTTACACTTGCTGTTAACGTCCCAAAAAAGGAAGACCATTTCACTCTCCAAACATTTATTCACAACATAACAGAGAAAACAAAGTGGTCACTCCCAAAAAAAGAACACAGTGATAAATTCAAATACAACACATACCAAGAAATAATTAAATAAAAACAAAAAATCAAGAACTGGTTGACGAAGGACCATGCCAACATGATTCCACAAACATGGCGTTGCGATATGGGTTCCAGAATATATGCCCAAAAGGACCAGATCCAGGTTTGGTAAGGGTAGCAGGAAGTAGTGAGCGTTGGAGTGCCAAAGATTATGTGAACAAACAGAAGATGGTGAGAAAAAAAAAAAAAAATTAGATGTTCGCAAACAAACACAAACACATTAGGTATAAACACTGGAGTTTTGTTCAAACTTACCTAAAAAATCTGGCCACCACATCATCGCGTATGTCCCCCCCACATACTGACCTTCGACCAACCTCGGGGGGGCCATCCTCAGGTAAGGCATCCTCTGGCTGCATTGGGACACCACTCCTTATGGCAATGTTGTGAAATATCCCACACAGGACCACAATTTTAGACACCATATCCGGCACATACATGAGCTCGCCACCAGAGAGGTGGAGGCATCTGAATCGGCCTTTTAAAAGGCCGATACAGCGCTCCACCACTTGCCTGGTGGCTGTAAGTGCGGAATTATACGCACTTTGTGGCCCTGGTGTGGGAGCCAAATAAGGAGTGAGCAGCCAGGACATGCAAGGGTATCCACTGTCTCCTGTGAACAAAAATAGACCACATCAGGAACACTGTGTATCAAGCTTAACATTGTTATGTACTAAAGGTCTCCACTTACCCAGAAGCCACGCATCACCAGCTTGTAGGTTGGTTAATTTCTGCCATATCCCTGATTGCCGGATGACGAAGGAGTCATGAGCACTTCCGGGTAATTTAGCATTCAGGGACAGGATCTGGAGGGAGGCATCACATACCACCATTACATTCAGGGAGTGATAGTGTTTCCTGTTTCTAAATATTGCCTCCAGCCGTGCTGGAGGCTGAAGTGGTATGTGAGTACCATCCACAACCCCTATGATGTGTGGGAAGCCAGCTATTTGGTAAAAATTGGCCTTGGCCACACTAAGGGCACCCATATCCAAAGGCATTTTAATAAAATGATGGAGGTGCTTGAAAAGTGCCTCCATCACTGCCCTCCACTATTCCCACCGTTGTTTGAAACGATCCTGAGGCACAGAAATGTAACACCGCCATAAATTGCGTCAGTGGTGGTATTGCTGTTGGACTGTCAATTTGCCGCTCAAGATCACTTTCTATTAATGAGAGAGTGTCTATGATGATTTTGGGAGGTAGACGGTAGCATCTTAAAACCTCATCATCGGGCATTCCAAAAAGGGTGACACGTGTTCGAAATATCTGGGGCCTTGCATGCCTACGATGCCTACGCCTGGGACGAGTTTGAGGTTGGTCGTCTTCCGGGAGCAGGGCCAGAACAATTCGCCCCAGATCTACCTGAAATTCAAAGTTTACAATGTAAGGCTTTTGAGCCACCCCAAAAGTAACAAAAAACAACTTAGCTTTCTGATACCATCCATAGCTGCTTACATGCCGGGGTATTGTCATGATACGTATAAACTGTAAAAAAGCCAAAAATGAGACATCAAAAATTTAGAGGGTGAATTTTTGTTTTTCAAATTGTTGCAAGCCAACACATAAAATAGGCGAAACACACATTTGGCCATCGATGAAAACGACATTGCACACCGTACGTCAAATAGGGTTCAAATGGACCCCAAAAATGGAAAAGGGAAAAGCAAAACTGGTTTACATGATGAATAAGCCGCCAAAAATGCGTTAATTAGTTTGCAAATGCAAGTCACTACACCAACAGTCAAAAATGCGGTAATTAGTTCGCAAATGCAAGTCACTACACCAACAGTCAAAAATGCGGTAATTAATTCGCAAATGCAAGTCACTACACCAACAGTCAAAAATGCGGTAATTAGTTCGCAAATGCAAGTCACTACACCAACAGTCAAAAATGCGGTAATTAGTTCGCAAATGCAAGTCACTACACCAACAGTCAAAAATGCGGTAATTAGTTCGCAAATGCAAGTCACTACACCAACAGACAAAAATGCGGTAATTAGTTCGCAAATGCAAGAAAAAAAATGGACTTACCCAACTCGAATATATAAGATTTCCAAAAAAAAGGTCTTTGGGTCCGAAAGCCAAAACAAACTAAAAAAGATGAAATTAGTGTTAAAAAAAAATAGCTAACCAAAAAACAGAAGTAGACACCAATTGGCCACAAATTAGACTGCACAAAACTTACCAAATCAGGAAAGGATGTGGAAAAAAGCAAAAAAATGCGAACGGAAAACCAAAACAACTGTAGCAAAACCAAACAAAAAACCAACTCTGCCAAATCCTCCAACCGCAAACAACCAAATCCAAACAACTTAACCGCCAACAATCCAACAACCCAACATCGACTCCACACACACCAAGCCATAAATAGTGTTTATTTTCCCGCACAAATTAAGGATGAATCATAGGGATGCACAATCAATGATGCGGCCGCAAACAAAGGACGCATGTATAAATACGTCACGAAATCACATTGAATTTCTGGTTGATTTCATTCTGGAAGCAGAGACATGGCTTCAGACCAGAGAAACAATGGCCAAAAATCCGGCGGTAAGGCCTTCATGCATTTTGTCTCAATGATTATTTTAAAACAAATATATTGGTGAAGTTGTGAAGTGGCTAAATCTGCATATTTACCCAAATAGGTGAGGAGGATGACATGGAAGAGACTGCTGGCCCCAGTCAACCCGCCAAAGCTGCCAAAAAAAAAAGGCAGCCACATTTCACAAGCAAGGAGATGGAGGTTTTGATCCAGAAGTGCGTTGACATCCTGCCCCAGGCAGCCAGGAATATGAGCGAAAGCCAGAAGTGGAGAATGTGGGAGGAGGTCGCCGTTGCTGTCAATAGGGTGGGTGATTATGTCCGTCTAGCCCGGGATGTCAAACGGCGGTAAGTAAACACTTTCCCATCCTATAAACAAACCCCATTGTAAAAAAAAGGATAATGGGTCCAATTTCATTCCACAGATGGGCAGACTTCAAATATCGTCTCAAGCAAAAACTTGCCGACAGGGCTAGGCATGCAAGGGGGACAGGTGGGGGTCCCACCCCTGTGTCATTGGAGTTGACAGACTTAGAAGAGCTGGCACAGGGGTGTGTGCAGGCTGTGGAGGTGTTTGGCGTGTCCAACATGGATACGGACATGCCAGACTTTGCGGCTCCTCATGTTGGCCAAGGTAAGTCTTGTGATGTCACCAACTCTGAAATGCTATTGTGCCAATATGTAGATTCTAATGTGAGTCTTTTCGCTATTTTCCTAACAGAGACAGAGGCGGATGAGTCTGCTCCAGAGGGGAGCCTTGGCCGCAGAATTTCTGCTGGCTCTGCAGGGGAGGAACCAGTACATCCGGCTGAGGACCCTGCAGAAGCCAGTCCAGGGCGTGCCCCCTCGCAGGCAGTGGGCCTCCTCACAGAACTCAATTTTAAATCGGATTGCCATACGGAGATTCTGCAGAGGATGGACGCCAGTCTGATACGGGTGGCTGAGGCCCTGGAGCAAAATGCTGCGGCCAACGTGACCATTGGTCAGGCCCTGGCGGAAAATACCAGGGCCAACATCCGCATCGCCGATGCCCTGGAGCAGCTCGTTCGCCAGCACATGGTGGAGCCGACCTCCCTTCCTGTCGGAACATCCGGATCCTACACCTCTGGCACAACATCAGCCAATCCTCCAAATGTGCCTAGCCCTGTGCCTAGTCCAGAGGCCACAACATCTGCCTCTGGACAGGCCAGCCCGATGGCATCCCGGACCCGGTCTGGCGCCCACCCTCACCCAGCCAAACGGGCGAGAAAACGGTGACAGCAATGGCGACTTTTCCCACACTCCTTCTGTGCTTGGCTCATATTCCTTTCTGGTCAAAACTTCCCTCTCCTTTCTTGTGAAATGTTTTTAAATTTTGTATTTACGCTTATGTTAGCAGTTATGGTTTTTTTTTTTTTTTAACAAATATCTTTGCCACAAAAAAAGGCAACAAAATATTAGGCCAATTTGTTTGTGTTTAAACAATAAATTGAAAACCAAAAACTGAGATTGTATTGTGACATTATTGTACAAATGGGTTACATTTAATCCTGGCCCTAAAGGCAAAAACTGACCCTCTTAAAAAAAAAAAAAGGCCTCTTTAAGGAACGTTTAAAAAATCACATAGCGATGCAAATTCCACAGTAAACCAAAAAAAAGGGGAGCTGATTAAAACATGATGACATTATTGTTACAATAGGCCATAACCAACAAATTGTGGCCAAAATAAAACACCCAAAATGTACGCTAATTGATTGTGTAATCATGACATTAGCAGCTCTGATTTCCACCTGCGTACGCTTTTGTGCTATCCCAATAAACTGCTTTCCAAACACATACCAAGCCGGTTTTCAATCCAACACTAATTACTTTACTGACCAGCCGCGATTAATCGCAGCACCATCGTTGAGTCCCGGGACGGAGGAGAAGGCCATCGCCAATGTGGTCGAGTAATCCTGACCCTAAGCTGTGCGAGCATTTTGAAGGGAAAGCGGATGTTCCAGTGACGTATGAGACGGTCCGAACACATTTGACGTTCGCATCTGCTAATGTATGTACGCCCCAAAAACGCCTCGCCACGCCTGCGTTTTTTCATCTCCACCCCCGTCAACACCCAAAAACGCCCTGTTCTGTCAATCACATTTGACATGTCACTTCCTGTATGCTATTTTAGGAACGAGAGAAAAAAAACTCGCAATCTGCCGTACGCACATGCGCAGTGTAACACCGACGCATGCGCGGTTAGTCAACATCGGAACGCAACGAGCGTACTGTTGTTAACGTGCGGCTCTGAATGAGGGCCCTTGTTCCAACTCCGGGTCAGACCCGGAATTTAGGTGGAAAAGGGGTATAAGATGCATACTCTCGCTGCTGCCGATGGTATGCAGTGTGTATGTATTGTGTGCATCGCAGTGCGCATGCGTATAACTTAGCAAAAGATCACAATGCATTCGCTCGCTGGGCATAGACAGCCCCATAGGCAAACGCAGGTGGGGTTTCCGTCTGCTTGGAAACCCCCCTCCCCAGCCCACACCATGACCACAATAGAAAAAGTAATGTAATATAATATTACTAGTGCTGCATGTTCTTCACAGTATCACAAATGAAATAATTAGCACCACCTGTAGATCTTTTAACATGTATCAGTCAGTAATAAATAACCTGTGCACCAACTAGGAGATCAGGCAAATATTCACTGTTAGGGATGTGCTGCTATAGAGCCCAATATGTACATATATGTCCAGGGCAGTGCTAGGTTATTCCGATGCTCCCCCAGACTCCCGGACTTGCTCCCATGCTCTGGTTTGGTGCACACCAGGAGCGGAACTAGCGTTGGTGCAGTCAGTGCTTTGCACCAGGGCCCGTTGTGGTGCAGGGGCCCATGGCCATCTGCATCCGACAGCGCCGCTGCCCACTGACCTGGTCCCTATTAAGAAAAATTGGAGCCGGAGCAGGCCCGCTTCGGCTCCATTATGACAGACACCCGCCGTGGCCCGGCCCCTAGTTATGACACGGCGCACGTGACGTCATGATGTCACATGCGCCGTGTCATAACAAGAGGCCAGACTGCTGGAGAGGATCGAGAGGAGCCGCGGATCGAGAAGAGCAGGAAATAAGGTAAGTTGCGGTGATATGGGGAGGGAGGGGGGAAAGAGGCTGACACACATGCTGGGGGGGAAAGAGGCTGACACACATGCTGAGGGGGATAGAGGCTGACACACATGCTGGGGGGGGATAGAGGCTGACACACATGCTGGGGGGGGATAGAGGCTGACACACGCTGGGGCTGGGGGGGAAGAGGCTAGCACACGCTGGGGGGGAGAGTCTGACACGCTGGGGCTGGGGGGGGAGAGGCTGACACACGCTGGGGGGAGAGGCTTACACATGATGGGGGGGATAGAGGCTGATACACGCTGGGGCTGGGGGGGGGGAGAGGCTGACACACATGCTGGGGCTGGGGGGGTAAGAGGCTGAAACACACGCTGGGGCTGGGGAGGTAAGAGGCTGACACACACGCTGGGGCTGGGGAGGTAAGAGGCTGACACACACGCTGGGGCTGGGATACACGCTGGGGGGAAGAACGAGGCAGAGACAAACTGGGGATAGAGGGAGAATGAGGCTGACATGCTGGGGAGAGAATGAGGCTGACACGCTGGGGCTGGGACATGCTGGGGCTGGGGGAGAGAATGAGGCTCACACACTGGGCCTGTGGGGGGGATGAGGCTGACATGCTGGGGCTGGGACAGACGCTGGGGCTGGGGGAGTGAATGAGGGTGACACACAGGGGCTGGGGGGGCGAGTGAGGCTGACACGCTGGGGCTGGGACACACACTGGGGCAGGGGGAGAGAATGAGGCTGACACACTGGGGCTGGACAGACTGGAGTTATGACTGGCGGGGCAGTGAGGGGTGTTGAAAAAACAAGGCTGGGCAGCAGGATAGACACTGGATTTAACTACTGGGTGGGAGTGGGGGGTGGTGAAAAAATTTTGGGGTACGGGGAACCATGAATGGGTGGTGGGGGGGAATTACCAAAGCATATTCTTGCACCCTGGCCGACCACTCTATTTCCGCCACTGGTGCACACTTCTAAAGTAAAAACATTCAGCTCAGGCAGGATGGCCCTACTGCCGCATTTAATGGCATACTGTGATTGCTGGTCCTGTATATGCTGGAATTATGACACACAATGTACTTTGTATGACGCATATTAAAGCTGGTTAAGTGCTAATTCTACCCTCTTCATGGACTGGCCACACTCTCTAAAATCAAGCATTTGGAAACCCACCACTTGAAATCCTGCGTTTGCCACTGAGCCCAGCAGAGTGAGTGACAGGGGAACAGGGGCTGGCCATTAAAAACGGGGGAGTGGGGCCAGCCCCTGTAGGAGGTAACAGAGACTGGCCGTTAAAAACGTGGGAGTGGAGGTACAAACGCAGGCATGCCTGAGCATCTCAACTGCGTTTTAGAGGTGTGCATAATTAAAAGACAGCATCATAGTTAGAGATGAGCTCCGAACATAGGGGATCCGAGTCCAACCGAACCCTGTACGGGTGTTCCCCGCCTGACTCGGATCCCTGTTCGGGGCCGAACGGCGGCCTCCAGATGTCAGATTCTCGTGAGAGAATCCAACATCAGGGCTCCTCTAGTGTAGGGCAGACCACTGTGATAGCGGTCTGCCCTACACAGATCAAACACACAGCCACCAGCGGCAGCTGTGTGTTTGTAATAGCAGCCAATGAGAGTCAGGCAGACTCTCATTGGCTGCTGCACGGAGAGAGCCGGAAGACGGAGCAGCAGAGCGTAATAGAGCAGCAAAGTGGGACGGACAGCGGCAGAAGCGGGGATTCAGGTAAGTTTATTTTTTCTTTTTTTGTTTGTGCGTTTTTAAGGGGGCCTGCTACTGGAGACATGCTAATGGGGGCACTACTACTGGGGGCACTGCTACTGGGGGGCATACTACTTGGGGGCATACTACTGGGGGGCATGCTACTGGGGGCACTGCTACTGGGGGGCATACTACTGGGGGCATACTACTGGGGGTACTGCTACTGGGGGGCATACTACTACTGGGGGCACTGCATAGGGGGCCCTACTACTAAGGGGACTTCATAGTGGGCACCACTGCTGGGGGCATTGTATAAGTGGCACTACTACTGTGGGCATTGTATAAGGGGCATTACTACTGTGAGCTTTGTGTATAAGGGTCACTACTGTGGGCATTGTGTAAAAGGGTCACTACTGTGGGTATTGTGTAAAAGGGGCACTACTGTGTGTCGTAACATAAATAAGAGACACTACTTTATAGTGTAATGTGAATCAGTGACACTATTGGCTCTATTTATCAACATTATTTTTACTAAAATAATGTGAAAAAGGGTGTTTTCACACCCTTTTCACATTATTTTAGTATCACCTATAGTTATTACAGGGCAATTGGAGTAGAAATCATAAAATTCTACTCCAAGCCCTAAGTATCACTTATTTTTAGTAAAGCAGATCGCATTACCCATAACTGTAATGGGAAATGTGATCTGACCATAGTTACTAAAAATAAATGTGAAAAAAATACCGGGGGAAGCCCTGTGATAATAATGCCACCTGGAGGTGGCGTTATCCAGGGTCTCCCCCGGTTACCGGCCTCCTGCCCTGCTCTAATGGAGAGAGCAGAGCCGGGAGTCGGTCCCTGTAATCAGCTGTGTGGTCTAAACAGACCGCAAGCTGATTACTGTAAAAAAAAAGAAAAAAAAAATAGTAAAAAAAAAATGTCTTACCTGACTCCAGGGACCGGTGATCGGGCCTCTGGTGATGTCTCCCCTCCGGTCAGCTGGTTTCCCATAGTGCACTGCTGCCCGGTCATCAGGTGATCGGGCCCCAGTGCAGTATGGGAGATCACCTGACCGGAGGAATGGAGAACATCACCGGAAGCCCGGAGCATGGAGGTAAGTGTAAGTAAGGGAGAGGGGGGTTGTGGGGGGGAGGGGGGGTCGCGGGGGGGGTCCGCGATCACGGAGGTGGGGCTTAGCACTGGGGGGTAGCAGCGACGATCGGTCGGCGCATGCGCGGGCACTTAATCACGGTGTTTTTTACGAAAATACCGTGATAAGGCTCCGAAGGGGATTAGCAGGGACAGAGCTTTATCGCAAGCTCTGTCCCTGCAAGGGATTTGTAGTAAATCCCTGTGATATTGCCTGAATTCGCAATGCGAATTCACACGGTAATATCACACTACAATCTGCATTACCAATGCGGATTGTATTAAATAGAGCCCTATGTGCGGTGTAATGTGAATAAGATTGTTCACTGTGACTCCTAGGGCGGTAGTCCACTTTGTAAACAAGTACTGTGATTCTGCTGGCCTTACCCCACTGGGTAGGTGCACTACTTTTCATTTCTGCCACTGCTGTGTGGCAATGTGTCATTGATGTGCTTTAAACAGTGGTGTCGGTGACGCTGCTTTGTCGCTTGGTAACCAGTCAGCTCACTGCAACCTTTGTGGTAATGGTGAAAACTATAATTGAAACTGTGAGGTGGTCTAAATTGACTGTAAATGACTGGAAAATAAGGTTATTGAGGTTAATAATACTCTAGGAAGAAAAAAAAGCCCAATTTATGTGATTTTAGCTTTTTTTTTGTCAATTTTTGTAAAAAAATCCAAATCCAAATCCAAAGCAGGACGACGAATTAGAGCCAAATCCAAATTCGGCAAAAATGGTCCAGCGCATATCTCTAATCATAGTACATGTCACCTGGCTTGTTTTTACACTGAAGTGCTCGCAGTCCTTGCTGCAGGGTATGGTCAACCTCAAGCGCTGCGATAGCATCCGATGTTACCCAATGTACCGATGGTTGCATACACTTCGTGGCAGGGCCGTAACTAGGGTAGTGTGACCAGTATCATGGCACAGGGCACCGCAGGCCAGGGGGCCCTGTTTGGACCTGTCAATTTTTCTGTTTATTATATCTCATTTGTAGCTTCTTCTTCTTTTATCCCCAGCATCTCCTGGCTCCCCTAGTTCTTCCCTGGCCCTTCCACATGAGGCCATTGCCCTTTTTCAGGTACTCTATCTTATGTCCCTATTTAAAAAATGTGTGGGGGGGGAGGCAATGCACTCTCTGGCACAGGGTACCAAAAAGTCTAGTTACGGCTCTGCTTTCTGGACATGACGTGCACAAGTGGGCATCTTAAAACAGGCTGGTAGGTGTCTGCATATACTACAGTATGTGATCGCTCTCTAAGAAATACAGGGCGTGCTAATGCATTGCTGTGTGATAGCACTGCCTACGCAATTTGCATACACATCGTGCGAGTGATCGCATATAGCGAGCGGCTTTGAGTCAGGCCCTGAGTTCACAAACCACTAGATTAAATGATCCTATAGTGAGCACTTCTGCCCACTTTGCTTTTTGCTTTCAATGTTTCTCATTTGGATTGCACTGCTGACATCACTTTAGTCACCGTTGCTTAAAAATAAAATAGCAAGTTATGCTGACTTGGTGAGAAGTTCCTGCCAAACACATCTCAACAATTACCCCGGACAGTCCAGCAAACAGTATTTATACATGGTCTCAACTATGCCAGGAAGTTATTTACTTAATTAACACATGAGCACAGCTTGTGTAAAAGCTCCTAATTTCAATATTCATGTTTTTGCCCACAAGCTCTACATGGCACAGGAACAAATAAATAATTTTTGGCATCCGACATATTGCTGAGAAATATACCCATAATACAGCCCACATACTGCACAGAAATATGCCCATTTCAAACTACACATTCTATAGATATAACCCCATCGAAAGCTGACATGGGCCCAGGTACTGGAGAGGGGTCTAAGGGCCTGATTCAGACTCTCTCACAAGCGGCCGCTTGTTATGCAATTATGCATGCATCGCAGTGCGCATGCGCGAACTAGTTTGATCGATCAGGAAGTGCTCGCTCGCCCCGCAAAGACAGCCCAGTGGAATGAGTGACAGGAGAGGCTGTTTGTGGGTGGTAACAGGGGCAGGGCAGTAGTAATGGGGGAGTGGAGGTGTGAACGCAGGTGAACCTGAGTGTTTCAACGCCATTTCAGAGGCGTGCATAATTAACAGGCAGCGTCATAGTACACGTCACCGGGCTGGATTATACACTGAAGTGCGCGCAGTGCTTGTGGTAGGGTACAGTCAACCGCAAGCGCTGCGGTCAGATCCGATGGAACCCGATGTACCAATGGTTGTATATACTTCCTGGAGATGACGTTCGCAAGTGGGCAGCTAAAGACAGGCTGGTGGGTGTCTATAAACACAAAGTGATCATTCGCCAAGACATAGTGGGCGTGCTTATGCCTTGCCGTGCGATCGCCTGCCTTGACGTCACTTAGCTGAATTTCCATACGCTGGGAGTGAGCGGCCGCATCTAGCGAGAGGGTCTGAATCAGGCCATAAATCCGTAAGGCTTGGCCACGCCCCCTCTCCAAAAATATAAAAATACTATACATTTGGCATACTCAGCAGCTGACCCAAGCCCCCGCTGGGCCCTCCAACAAGCCCGGCTAATCAGTACCCCCTCCCTCTTGGAGCCCTTGATAACCTACATACCACTTTCGGAAACCACACAAGACACAGTGAATACACCCCCAATATCAACCTACATATTAACTTACAAATCTCCCAAATGAGACACAGGCCAAATCCCCCAAGGTAATTTGCACACAATCTCTTGTTGAAGCTGGTGAGCGCTCCTGTGTATGTACTTCTGCGCATGCTCAATGCAATCTTGTCACTGTGTTAGAGCGCCACAGTGGATCGCAGATGTGTGGAAGGCTGTGCTGGGATCAAGTGTTTGATCCCAGCATCAGCAGAGTTGCAGGGGCAGGCAGAGGGGATGTGTCATCTGCGGGACACATCCGTTGCCGGCGCTGGGACAGTGATGTCCCTAGCGTCGGTGCAGACGCCGCGGGCACCTGGTGAAGGGACCGCCTAGTCCCTTTCATCAGTGCCAGCGTTACTATGGCGCCGGGAGAAGCTTGGCTCCGGGCACAAGCTCAGCGGAGCTTGGCGTCCGGCAGCCAAGAAGCGACGGGTAGCCAGCGCTGGGACAGAGTACCTGCTCCCTGCGCCGGTTGGGCGCGGCGCTCCGTGCGGCGGGTGTTTGGCTCTGGCCGCGAACCAAATCTGGCTCGCGGGCCAGCAGCCAATAGGAGGCGGACGCGACGAGCCAATCGCGGCTCGCCGCTTCATAGCCCCGCCCACTCGCCCCGTCTTGTATTATACGGTGCCCAGTGGGAAAAGGGAGTTCGGCGGTGGAGAGGGAGGAGAGAAGACCTCCCGAAGAGCGGAAGATCGGCGCGTCAACAGGGGCACGGCCGCGGAAGAGGCCAGAAGACGCCGCTGTCAAGAGAGAAGACAGGCGGCGCCGACTGGAAGAAGAAAAGAAGAGGCGGCGCCGCTGGCCAGGATGGGCCAGTGGCCGAAGAATGCGGCTGAGGACCGGAGAGGACTGCGGGGGAGGGAAGTAAAAGAGCGTCACGAAGTTCCCCCCCACAGCCTCTTCCAACGTAGCAGGTAGGCCCTCCGTGAGGCCCACCATATACCCCCTCCCTAGACCACCAGGGTTGTTGGGCACTAGGCCCGTGGGGCATTGTCAGGCACTAGGCTCGTGCGCAAATAGGCGGGCACAAGGCCCGGGGCACAATAGCGGGCATTAGGCCCCGTTAAAGGATTGGCCCTTAATCAGGTGTGAGTGGCCTGGGTACTAGGCCCAGGTCACTAAATAATAAAGTAGGCAGGTTACTGCCTGAGCCCCATAAAAAGTGGTCTGGGCATTAGGCCCAGGCCACTACCAGAGCCCACCGTTAGGCAGGCATCTAGGCCTAAGCTACAATATACAAAAAGGGGACGCTAGGCAGTAGGCCCAAGTCCCTCGTGTACCCTGCAGTAGGCAGGCATAAGCCCTGAGCCGCTGGTAAGACCCTGGGCGTTAGGCCCAGGGCCCTGAGCCCATTAGGTGTGCCACTTATATAGAAAGGTAGCCCCGTATAGATGATTAGAGGTGTGAGCAGTGGTGGAGAGCTGTACGGCTCCCACTTAGCTCCAGAGAGACCCTGCTATTACTGCGTTTTTCATCCTGCTATAACCGCTGATGCCGCTTGCATCCTGCACAATTCCCGACATACAGTCACCAGCTGGTGACATGTATACACCGCTCCATGCTGAGAGTCTATAATGTATAACTGTGAGTACGGCTGTGCTAATCACATTACTGCTGAATAAACCACCCCATTGGATAAGTACTGGGCTGTTCATTGACTCTGCACATTCGCTGGTGTATACAACTACTCTGCCATACCCCCTTCAGTAGTACACACAGAGGACCTCATTCAGACGTGCTCGCTAGCGCTGTTTGCTCGCAAGAGGCCCGATGGTTTGCGTACGCGCATGTGCACGCTTCGTTTCGCATGTGCGCGAACTACTCTGTGCGATTGCTCGCTCGCCCAGCAAAGACAGCCCAGTGAAATGAGTGACAGGAGAGGCCATTTGTGGGTGGTAACACGGGCAGCACACTAATAACAGGGGTGTGGAGGTGCGAACGCAGGCGTGCTTTGGTGTTTCAACGCCGTTTTTAAGGCATGCATAATTAACAGGCAGCATCATAGTACACGTCACATGCCTGTTTTTTACACTGAAGTCCTCGTAGTGCTTGCGGTAGGGTAAGGCAACCACAAGCGCTGCGATCGCTTCCAATGGTCCTTGATGTACCATTGTTTTAATACTCTTCCTGTAGATGAGTGGGCATCTCAACATATGCTAATGGGTGTCTGCATACACAGAGCGATCGCCCGCACCGCCAAAGTGGGTGTGCTTATGCTTTGGCAAGCGAGCGCTTCCCATGGCATCACTTTGACAAAATTGCATACCCTGGATGCGAGCGATCGCATCTAGCGAGCGGGTCTGAATCAGGTCCATATTCCAATATCCCCCACCTCTCCTTTGACTTTGTAAAGCTGGGGGTGAAGCCACAATGGCACGATTCAGCATCATCAGGGGTGCAGGGGTCATCCACTTCGCTCGGGAGGTGGGCTATAGCGGGCAATTTTGGGAGACTTGCCCACTTTTCATATCATCAAAGAGAACCACCTGAGATTTGGGAGTCTCCCGGATGTTCTGGGAGAGTAGGCAAGTATAAGACATATTAAATGATGTAAGCATATCTGCCCTATGTCACCCACCTCTCCTGTGTCCAGTTATGTCCCCCCTGGGACCAGAACAGTCCTCTATGGCACCCTATGCATGACATCACACGGGGCAGAGCTGCCGGCTCTCAGAAGTAGAGCACTGCACAGAGCATCCTAAGGACATTTCGGGTTGTACCGCAGGCTGCAGGGTGTCTGTCTGGAGAGTCCTTTGAATGCTTGAGGCAGCGCAGCAGGGCCAATACAGGCACCGTGCAAGCCAGACGCAGTTATAGTGGGGATGAAACAGTGCCACCCCTAAGGCCCTGTGCGATGGCACCACTTGCATGCCCCTAGTTACTACCCTGCCTTTACCTGCCTTTCATGTGCCACCTTTTCCTAGTGTCTCCCATGTTCCTACATTCTCTCTCGTCTCCTTTGGGTACTTACATTTTCCTTAATGCTGTATATATTTTGTTGCTTCAACTTTCCAAAATGTCTCCCCTGTGTTTCATCAATGTGGGATCTTGATTTTGTGAGCAACAATTGTTTGCTGTTTGTAATATAATGTACTTACAAACAGGGGCCCTGATTCAGACCCACGCAAGTGGGTCGATGTTCTGCACTGAGCATGCGCACGACGGAGGGAGCTCCGTCGTGCGCATGCGCCAGACGCGATGAGCGAAGGAAAGTCCTTCGCTCGTTGTGTCTGATCAAAGGGGGCGTGCTGTCGATGTTGATTGACAGCACGCCCCCTTTGGTGGGCGTGCCGGGGGCATGCCTCCCTGACGGGGGCGTTCCCACGGGAACGCCTCCCGTCAGAAGCCGGCCCACTGACATCACTAGTGATGTCAGTGGGAGTGATTTTGGCTCTGATAGAGCCAAAATCACTCCGGGGCTTGCGGTTGAAAACCTCAACCGCAGGCTCCGGCTCGCAGTTTCGATGGTTGCGATGGTCACGACCATCGCGGCCATCAAACTGCACGCTCGTATGTGCTGTGGGTGGTGACCCACAGCTATACGAGCGTCCAGGAGGACGCTCCATTTTTATGGAGGGCGGCCCTCATTCAGAGCGTGCGCTCTGCTCAGAGCGTACGGCTCTGAATGAGGGCCAGGGTCACCAAATTACTATACAGTCTTCACAATGGCATATCTAAAATGGATGCAGGGAATGTAGTACAAACACTGCACACACTGCAACCATATATAGTTATACTTAACTCTCCGCAGTCTCCAGAGTGCTGCTCTACAGCACCAGATCAGCGCTGCAAAGCAGCAAAAATCACAGGGAAAATTGCGGTGGCCATCTTCCCGGTGAATTGCGCATGCACAGTAAAGATGTCTCCAGGCGCCATTTTCACGGAGACCCACGCATGCGCAGTAGATTCTGGAACCTAGCCAGAATCGACTGTGCTGCCAGAGAGGAGGGGGCCCGTACTGAGTCTGCACACAGGCCCTCTACTCTCTTTTTTCAATATTTACATGTATAGTTGGGGATGGGTACGGGATGCCAGCGTTCAGGATCAGTCAGTCAGAATTCCGACACTTTGTTGGTTGGTATGCTAACCATTCCCCTCTCCCTACCCTAACCCTCCCTCCTCGGTGCCTAAACCTAACCTCTCCTTTCCCACCCTAAACCTAAACCTAACGCTAACCGTCCACCCTTAGTGTCTAACCCTAACCCTCCCCCTAGTGCCTGACACTAACTCTCCCCCTAACCCCGGTACTTACCTTCGGAATTCCAGCAGTCAGGATGCCGGCGTCAAGGTACTGACATGTGTCGGGATTCAGGCGCCGCTATTCTGACCACCGGAATCCTCTCTCTCAGTATTTTAACCGCATCCCATATAGTTGTGTTATGCAATTCTGTATTTTTTTCTCATTGTTTTCTGTCTGCATATAGAATCCAGGTAGTAGTTGTAAACTGTAGAGAGCTGAGGTACTAGTGCCCTGCCAGTATGCTGCCGAGAGACTGATGTTTGTGTCTGGTAACAGTTTAATCAGATAAAAGCAGTGCAGCCTTGGAATAAGTCATGGCGCTGTCTTACATTACTTCTGACAGCCTTTCATATAGGTATAAAATACTATAGCTGTGCGCCAGGTCATGACACATGGGGTGTTAATAAAATGCAAATTGTACATTATCATTATAATTTGTATCATTCTAAGCAAAATGCACTTCTTCAATGTTTCATTGAAAACTGGTGGGAAAGATATCCAATGTATTACAATCGTTTTTATTGAACAAACAAAGTAAATGGGACAGAAAGATGGGAGTGGGAGGGGCACAAAGCAGCAGTCAGAAAACTTGGCAATACAAAGGTTAGAAACAGTAAGGGAAGTGTAAGATATTAAATAGGATTCAACCCTGGGCCAAATGCACAGGGGATGCAGTCACATGGGTGACACTTACTATGTCAACATTCGTAATATCAGCACCACAATGTCAACACTAGAATATCGACATGATTCAATGTGATAGGCACCATGTCAATATACTCAGAAAGTCGCCATGTTCACAATATTGACACTGAAATGTCGCCATGTGAAATATCGATATTCCTAGAATGCTGACGATGAAGGTTAGTCACCACTGGGAGAATTAGGTTTACACTGTAGGGGGAGGTTGGGGTGCGGGAAGGGGGGTTAGGTACCAGGAGGAGGGGTAGGGGTTAGGGATAGGGGAACAATATTCACTGGAACGTCGCTCCTCAGATGTCTCTCCACACACGCCCACTAGGATCCAGAAGCCGACGCTGGAGACGATGCTGCCACCAGAAGCCAGTAAGACACCACTAGACCATCATGTCATGATGAATATTGACATGGTCGCTGTCGACATGCTAAGCACATTGACATGCTGCATGATGACATTTCGATATTGTACATGCATCTGTAATAAACATAAGGAGAAAATAGGAAAAAGAAGGGAATGACTTTCTCCAGTGGCGCTGCAGGAGGGAAACCAGGAACTGTGGGTGAGAGTGAGGGGCATCTTAACAGAGGAGGGGGCCCGTGAGCACTCCCTGTGCGGGGTGCCCTCCTCTCTCCGCGGTGGCCGACAGCCGACTGATGCGGCTGGCCAGCCACCGGAGCGTTAGTAGACTCCGTGCACTAGAGCGGCGGCCATTTTCCGGCGTTCTGTGCATGCACAGTAAACTCTGGGCACTAGAGTGTGCCTGGAGTCTACTGCACATGCGCAGAACACAGGAAAATGGCCATGGCGTCCATTTTCTGGTGTTCTAAGCAACGCTGAGACCCGCCGCAGGACCACGGACAGGTAAGTTTAAAACAGACTTGGCCTTCCACTATAGCCTGCATCTGAAGCATGGAATTAGAACCAGAGTTTGAACTGGATTTGGACTATTGACTACTTTCTAACCAAAAAATTAAACCATTTCTCAAACACAGCAGCTCAGGAATGCTACCACTCCACCTCATACATGCCTACCCTCCCGGAAATCGCTGGAGGCTCCCAAATTTTCAGGTGACCCCCCCGCACCCCCAGAACGGTAGGTACTTTTCCCACATTGTGCTCACTTCCTAGTGAAGTGGCTAGAATAAGGAGAATTTTCTTGCGGACCGGCGGGTCCGCAATTAGGGGGCGTGACTTAATGATGCAATTCAACTCCCCGAGACTGGGTTCGGGTGCTGTCTCATGCTGCAGCCAAATCGCACTCCACAAACTGCTGGATGCAACAAGACCACACACTCGAGCGAGGGAGACGCTAGGCGCAAGCTGAGTCACGTGGCTTTTTGCAGATCACTCTATTATTTTTAATTTCTGATTAACTTTAACTTGGGTTAACTTATAATGCTGTTACCATTTTTTTATTTTTTTATTTTTAATTTGGCCCTTTATACCTTTGTATTCAGCTTCTCATTCTTTTTTTTTTCTCTCCACTTGGACGTTTACTTCTGCTACTTGCACACCCTGCCATATGCAACCTACGCAGTGCTCCACAGATGGCTGCCTCGGATGGTTCTTTCTTGGGCAGTATGAACAAATATGTGGATCTATTCATTCAGTGCATTTCATATTACAAATGTTTCAGTCACCCACATATGCCATGCTCGAACTGCTGCACTGTGCTGTATTTGCTATTTCCTGATTGGTACCGTGTCCTTCCACACCACTGTATTCTATACTGGTGTTCTATACCTTCACTGAAGTGCATCCTCCTTGGACAGAATGTACTTCACATGGATCTATTCACACAGGGTATATCATACTGCCACACACGTGTCAGTTTTCCCATATATGCCTTGGGTCCTTGTATGGTTACTGTATCTCCCACAGTGCCACCTTGGTAGTGCGCCCAACATGGCTACCTCACCCAGGGCCGGCAACAGAAATCTTGGGGCCCGATACACTTATATTTCTGGAGCCCCCAAAACCCCCCCTCCCAATGGAATCGGTATGATTTACCCATGCCCAGCGGTTGGAATCCCGACAGCGGCATCCCAGCAGAGGAGGAAATCACAATTATAAGTATATACTAAGATATTTCTATCCCCTAGCCCTTAACCCCTCATTAGGGGTGCCTAACCCTAACCTTCCCCCCAGTGCCTAACCCTAATACCCCCTCTAAGTGCCTAAACCTAACCCCCTCCTCACCTAGCCTAAACCTACCCTCCCAGGGGGTACCTAACCCTAAGTCCCCCCCGGGAACCCTAAACCTAACCCTCCCCCCCCCCCGCGGCTATCCGCGCCCGGCGTCCCTTGGTTCGGGATGCTGGGCGTCGGGCCTAATGATGTATGTCTAATGACAGGCGTCGGGATTTTGACGCCTGTCATTAGACACTTGCCGGGATATGACAGTCAGGAAGCCGGCTGTCGAGATTAGGTCTGCCGGCTTCCCGACTGCATACCATCCCAATGCCCGCTCCTTGACCCCTCCTCCAAACACACTTGCCCGGGTCCACACATACAGACACACAAACCCACACAATTATTACAGATAGAGAAATGCACACACACAAACATTATATATATTGTGACACAGTTAGGTTAGGGGGTCCCTCTCTGGGTAGAGGACTCCTTCCTTTCACACACAGCAGCTGGGAAACAGTACACCAGACTGGATGCAAGTACAAGCTGGTCGGCGCCAGTCTTTATTGTACAATGTCAGAAACAAACATAAAGAAAACATAAACATAAATCCTAGCCCTGTCGGGGCACTAACTTCACAGGTAGTTCCCTCGTTACCAGAACCTGGCAGGGCCTAATGCCCTCACCAGCAACAAGGGCACAGCACAACACTTACAGTTAGGTTTTCAAGTGTCTCTGAGCAAACTCCCTGCTGCTCTCCCAGGTGAGACAATCAGCCCTCAACACACTAGGCTTATATTGGCCACTCTCAGGTGGAAACCCTAACAAGCCTGTTACCAGGCTAAGAGAACCAAAACCTGGAGTGGCCGTGGGTGGAGCCCTCCCTCTCCTCTCACCCACAACCCCCAGGTCCCAAACCGGCTTTTCAAAAAGCCGAGACTCAAGCCAGCTACACTGCAGACTTTCTCCTGGAGGTTTAAAACACATAAGACAGGAATCTGGGACAAATGTACCTGCCACAGACCACTTTACCAATGATCCTATCACATATCCCCCCCTTTGTTTCGACCTGTGGGGCGGAACAACTGAAGCCCCCAAACAATGAACGCGTGACAACGCGTCAGCATTGGCCAGCTGGCTTCCTGGCCTGTGTTCCACTGAAAATGTAAAAGTTTGTAACACCAAGAACCAGCTCGTAATTCTCGCATTACTGACTTTATTTTCGGACATCCACTTCAAAGGGGCATGGTCAGTGATCAATTTAAACTTTCTTCCAACCAAGTAGTACCTGAGAGCCTCTAACGCCCAATTTATGGCCAACGCCTCCTTCTCCACTGTGGCATAGTTTCTCTCATGTACATTCAACTTTCTGCTTAGATAGAAAATAGGGTGTTCCTCACCCTCCTTGTTCTGGGACAGGACCGATCCTATACCAACTTCTGATTCATCGGTTTGTACTATGAATTCCCTGTCAAAATTAGGAGTCATAAGGACTGGTTGGGAACACAACGCTACTTTCAACTCCTGAAAAGCTTTCTCCGCCTCAGGACTCCATTCTACCATGACTTTTTGTTTGCCTTTGGTCAGGTCAGTCAGTGGGACTGCCATGGTGGCAAAGTTGGGTATAAACCTCCTGTAGTACCCCGTAATTCCCAAGAAGGCTCTCACCTGCTTCTTATTCAGAGGCCGTGGCCAGTTTTGTATGGCATCAACTTTATTGAGCTGAGGCTTTATCAGGCCTCTGCCAATGGTGTATCCCAGATATTTTACTTCCTCCATGCCTAGACAACACTTTTTTGGGTTGGCTGTCAAACCTGCCTTATAGATGGAGTCCAAAACTGCTTGTACCCTGGGTAAGTGAGACTGCCATTCAGGAATATGAATGACCACGTCATCCAGATAAGCAGCCGCATACCGTCTATGGGGCCTTAGAATCCTGTCCATCATTCTTTGGAAGATAGCAGGTGCCCCATGTAGCCCGAAGGGCAACATCTTCTACTGAAACAAGCCCTCTGGCGCTGAAAAAGCTGTCTTTTGTTTGGCGCTCTCGGTTAACGGTACTTGCCAATACCCTTTGGTTAGGTCAAGAGTGGTTAAATACCTTGCCGTCCCTAGTCTCTCAATCAATTCATCCACTCTTGGCATCGGGTAGGCATCGAATTTTGAAACACTGTTCAACTTTCGGAAGTCATTGCAGAAACGCACACTCCCGTCGGGCTTTGGAATCAACACAATGGGACTTGACCATTCACTATGTGATTCTTCAATAACCCCTAACTCTAGCATATTTTTAATTTCTTTCGACACCGATTCTCTTTGTGCTTCTGGCAACCTATAGGGCTTTAGATTAACTTTAACCCCTGGGTCAGTGATGATGTCATGTTTAATGACCGAGGTTTTCCCAGGTACGTCAGAGAACAGCACCCTATTTCTGATCAGAAACTCCTTGACCTCTTGTTGTTGAATTGCCGACAGGGTTTTTGCCACTGTCACTTCGGGAACTAAGGGCCCTGGATTTACTGGAGGGGCTCGGACGGCCGACAGTGCCTTTCTATCTTTCCAGGGCTTTAACAGATTTATATGGTATATCTGTTCCGGCTTTCTTTTCCCCGGCTGGTAAACTTTGTAATTGACCTGCCCCACTCTTTCTAAGATTTCAAAGGGCCCTTGCCATTTTGCCAAAAGTTTATTTTCCACAGTGGGAACCAATACTAACACTCTGTCCCCAGGAGCAAAGCTGCGTAACCGAGCATTGCGGTTGTATACCCTCTGCTGTGCCTGTTGAGCCTGTTCCAGGTGCTCTTTCACTATCGGCACTACCACAGCAATTCTCTCCTGCATTTGAGAAACATACTCAATCACGGTTTTGTAAGGAATAGACTGCCCCTCCCATGTCTCTTTGGCAATGTCTAGTAACCCCCTTGGGTGTCTCCCATACAACAAGTCGAAGGGTGAAAACCCGGTGGAGGACTGGGGAACTTCTCTTATGGCCAACAATAAATACGGCAATAAGTAATCCCAATCCCTACCATTCTTGTCGACCACTTTCCTAAGCATGTGTTTTAACGTCTTGTTAAACCTCTCGACCAGCCCATCGGTTTGGGGGTGATAAACCGAAGTTCTTAACTGTTCAATTTTGAAAAGGCGACATAACTCTTTCATGACTTTTGACATAAGCGGTGTACCCTGGTCAGTTAGTATCTCCTAGGGTATACCCAGCCTGCTAAAGACATGAACTAGCTCTCTGGCAATGGTCTTGGTTGACGTATTGCGCAACGGGATCGCTTCTGGGTACCTGGTAGCATAATCCATTATGACCAGAATATACTGGTGTCCCCTGGCAGACTTCATTAAGGGTCCAACCAAATCCATCGCTATTCTTTCAAACGGCACCTCTATAATAGGCAATGGAACTAGTGGACCCTTAAAATGTGGCCTGAGAGCATGATACTGACACTCAGGGCAGGATGCGCAAAAGTCAGACACCTCTTTATGAAGCCCGGGCCAGAAAAACCTCTGCATTATTCGCTCAGTGGTTTTCTCTACCCCTAGATGGCCTGTCGTTATATGACCATGGGCCAGATCCAACACTGTTCTTCTGTAGGCTTTGGGAACTATTAGTTGTTCCACAATATCTTCCCCCTTCTTAGTCACCTGATATAACAAATCCTGACACATTGCCATGTGGGGATAGGACAAAGGACTATCAGGGTCTATGGGTTTACCATCAACTACTTTTACATTCTCCCTGGCTTTTACCAAAGTAGGGTCATTCAACTGCTCCACGGCAAAGACCTCTCTTCTGACCTCTAAATCAGGCAGACGATCACCTGGCTCAACAACACTTCCCACCTCAATGGGAGGCACATCAGTAGGCGGGCCACCGTCACGTTCCGCATTCTCTAGTTCGCCAACCATAGTAGAAAAAGGGAATAACTCTGACTCAGAAGAAACTCCCTCCTCCACTACATCGACAACCTTCTCAAATGGATCGGGGTTGTTCACCTCTGGAACAAAACGGCTTTCCCACAACTTCCAGAAGTGAGCAAAGTCTCTCCCCAATATTGCATCGTACACCAGACCATGCACCAAACCCACAGAAACTATAGCAGAGCCACATGGTGTCTCGATGTTCACCTCGGCCGTAACATAATATCGAGTATCCCCAAGTATGCAGGTCACACCAACAGTTTTCCCTGTATGCCTCAAGGGGTTCACCAGCTCAGCTTTTATAAGTGTCACCAAGCTACCAGAGTAACAGTGCCTCTACTCGGTTGCCATCTACAGTGAGTACACACATGTGCTTATCAGTCTCAGCCTGCCGGTCAGCTGTACAGGCTGTCTGTGCAAAGAAAGACACCCTGCGGTAGCCATGAGCAGTATCACATTGCATAGGTTCAGTTGTAAGTGAACAATTAGCGGAAATATGGCCGAAGCCACCACATCGGAAACACTGAGTCATATTAATGTCTAGTTGTTTATGGGGCAAGAACCTTCCTGGCCTGACAGGCCTGTCTCCAGGTTCTACACCCTCAGTCTTAGGTACATTCCACCGCCCAGCACCCTTCTCCCCTGGAACAGTCTTACCAGTGTCTGTGGGAGTTCGCCGGTGCGCCATCGGGGCTCGGTGGGGCATACTCATCAGCTCCTCAGCCGCCACGTACCTCTCCACCAGCTCGACCAACTGGTCCGCGGACTTAGGGTCTGAATGGCTCACCCACTTGCGCAGAGTCACAGGTAATGATCGCAGGTACTGGTCCATCACGACCCTTTCCATGATCTGTGGTCCCGTCAGCATCTCGGGCTGTAGCCATTTTGAGGACAGATGTACGAGGTCATGCATCTGTGAACGTGGAGGCTTGTCCCAATGGAACTCCCAGCGGTGGACCCGTTGGGCATGAACAAAGGTGGTGACTCCCAAGCGAGTTAGGATCTCCTGTTTTAGTTTTTTATAGTCCTTGTCATCAGCCAGGCATAAGTCGAAATATGCATTTTGTGGCTCCCCAGACAAAAAAGGTGCCACCAGACTTGCCCACTGCTCCTTGGGCTAACTCTCCCTTTCGGCCGTTCTTTCAAATGCGGCGAGATAGGCCTCAACATCATCGCCCGAAGTCATCTTTTGAAGGAAGTGACTGGCTCGTACGGAGTGAGTGAGGGTGGGAGGACCAGTAGCAACATTTCTCGGCCGGGCGACCAGGTGCTGTACCACCTCTTTTATGGCCCTTCAGGTTTCCTCGATGACGACCTGTTGTTGCCTCTGGGCTGTCTCCAAGGCCAACAGTTGCACCCTGGTGGATTCCTGCTGAGCCCAGGTAGATTCCTGCTGAAGTTTGTTCGTCTCCTGCTGAGCTCTGGTAGATTCCTGCTGAGCTGCTGTAGCTTGGAGCAAGGCCTTAATCATGTCCTCCATTTTGTCCTGGGGTGTAGGTTGGAAGCTGAACCTTGCCTCTCTGAGCATTGGCTGACGCCTCCTATATGGGACTCCAAGGACACAGTGTTATTTCTACACTCACAAATTGGGTGTCTGTCCCTTTAATTTTTAAATGGAAAGTTTTCCTCTTGCTGCAACTTCAGTGTGTGTGGTTGCCAGCATTCTCCACCATATTGTGACACAGTTAGGTTAGGGGGTCCCTCTCCTGGGTGGAGGACTCCTTCCTTTCACACACAGCAGCTGGGAAACAGTACACCAGACTGGATGCAAGTACAAGCTGGTCGGCACCAGTCTTTATTGTACAATGTCAGAAACAAACATAAAGAAAACATAAACATAAATCCTACCCCTGTCGGGGCACTAACTTCACAGGTAGTTCCCTCACTACCAGAACCTGGCAGGGCCTAATGCCCTCACCAGCAACAAGGGCACAGCACAACACTTACAGTTAGGTTTTCAAGGGTCTCTGAGCAAACTCCCTGTCTGCTCTCCCAGGTGAGACAATCAGCCCTCAACACACTAGGCTTATATTGGCCACTCTCAGGTGGAAACCCTAACAAGCCTGTTACCAGGCTAAGAGAACCAAAACCTGGAGTGGCCATGGGTGGAGCCCTCCCTCTCCTCTCACCCACAACCCCCAGGTCCCAAACCGGCTTTTCAAAAAGCCGAGACTCATGCCTGCTACACTGCAGACTTTCTCCTGGAGGTTTAAAACACATAAGACAGGAATCTGGGACAAATGTACCTGTCACAGACCACTTTACCAATGATCCTATCACAATATATATATACACACACATATACATACATATACATACATTCATACATACATACACACATATACAGTATATACATACATATGCCCACACATATGTATAATAATAACAATAACAGTCACTTACGTTCATGCTGAGGCTTGAGTTTGTCCCTACACTCTTCAGATGGACCACTAAGGAGGAGGAGAAGGAATGTGGGGGTGGGTTACAAGGGGGTCTCGGAGGTGCCGTGAAGGGGGGGTCAGGGGTGCCGTGAAGGGGGGTAGGGTCGGCTGTGTAGCATGACATAGGGAGTGGAAATGAACAGGAAGAAAGCAGGAGGGGCCGAAGAGGAGGAGGAGCACCGTGTGAGGCGGTGTTTGACTGGGGAAGGTTGTCAGTAGGCGGGGCTTCGGCTGGACGTCTGCTGTAACTGCACAGCCGCTGTTTAAAAAGTTTTAATAGGTGCTGCTGCCCCGTTTTTTTGTTCCTGATCTTCAGGGCCCGGTATGGGTTTTCCCTTTGTCCATCCATATCGCCGAGCCTGGCCTCACCTGGTACACTCGTGGATGGGATGAAAAAACATGGACCTGACTATTATGGTGGGACCCTACTTCTAGCGTTAGGATGCAGCAGCCACCCATTTTGTGTAATTTCTTCTAAGCATAACCTATTCCACTCAGGGTAATCCTATGTAGTGCGCCCAAGACGGCTGCATCATCTGGTACCCATGGAAGTGTCTGCACCAACCCTGCAATATGCTTATTGTGCTCTCTAGGTTTCGGTTGATTTTAATTATCTCTGTGTGGTTTTCTATTTTTTGCAATGCCAAATCCTTGTACAATGTACCATGTTTTCTGAAGTCTGTAAAGCTGCTTTGAGTCCTACGGGACAAAAGCGCTATAAAAATAAAATAAATTATTATATTATTATTACCCTCAAGTCATCTGAGAGTGTTTTTATGCTGTACCTGCTTTTATCCCGAAAACAATGCTAAATTGAATCTTCATGGGAGGCAGAGTATCAATAAAACTTTCCCTCGCTTTAAAAAAAGTAATAATAAAAAGATTGGAATCCTCTTTTTTTATTATTGAATTAGGTCAGGAACATCTATTTAATACTTACCCAATACAATTTTATATGTTATAATAATTTTTTTTTCTTACACAACATTAACATCGGACTATCGATGTTTGGAACATCACAACTTTGATTTCCCCAGTAGCTGCAAGTACACATGGGGGGCTGGGAGGAAGGTCAATTTACATTTCCCCGGTGACTGCTCCTTTCTGCAGGCGCCGGGTGGGGGGGTCCTGCCATGCTGACTGATCAGCAGTGCTCGGCCGCATGGCAGTCACTGGGGTAGGGTGCAGGGATGCAGAGGGGCTGCAAGGTCCCTCTGGTAGTGGTGGATGCTGGGAGATTATCTTCTGGCGGCTGTTACAGAATTAACGCACTGCCTGGTGTGATCGCAAACAATGTGACCACGCCAGGCAAGTGGTTAAGGAGGTTTGAGGCCAATTCATCTTGAGCACATTAAACAACTTTTTATGAAAAATCTTTAAGGATGGAAGGTTGGCAAGGATCCTTGACAAAGGCCGATTTGGGCTGAAACGCATTGGATGAGACATTGTCAGAGTTAACATTCTACCTGGAAATCAGTGGTAGCAATTCACCCTAGCGAACACTTACTCGGGATCCCAATCACGTGACGGAGGACGCAGACGGAGAGGCAGACGGAGACCGGAGTTTCACGAGGACAGACAGCGAAGCACAGGAACAGAGGATTAAGACGGCTTCCTAGGAGGTGTGAGGACGACGCACGAGTGGTCAGACCAGGTAAGATCCCAGCAGTGGAGGAAGCACCCAGTGTAAGGTTTACATACCTGAACCGGCGTCTGCTTCCTCCCTAGACACATGGACATCCTAGAGGTTGGAATGAGCGGCGTGTACTTTTAATGAAGCGCATTCCCGATCAGATCCACACTGGTTGTTAGCACGGTCCTGGACATACCAGTCAGACCTACACTCGTCCCCCATCTAGCCCGAAGACATCCCGGGCAACGATCTCACACAAAACTACTACAATCATCAGAGACAACCAGAACATTTATCCATTCCCTAGAAATCACGGGACGCCGTGATCTCTATTGACAATCTATCTTTTATCATAGTTCAAGATACGAACAAATCTGCATCATATAAATATACAGGACAGATTCCATTAAGTATTCATTCATCCCACTACTCTATTTTTTCCAGCGCTGCCACCCAATACTGATCACCCAAACACCTATACCAAGTTTGTGCAGTTTTTTACCAATAAATTAGTGTATTATCCTACCCATCATTTGCATGTCATTTATACGATATTGTGTTTCTGAAGGCAAATAGCAATATAGTACACTCCTCTCCCCCATTGTATGTTCATATTCTCTGAATCTCAGACTGGGGGGATAGTAACATGCCACAATATCACACATTGTCATAGGTGTAGCGCTTGACAAAACCTCTTTTTCAATTCTAATTAACATGCGGGGAGGACTACCCGCTTGCCAAGCACCTCCCATTAAGATACATCTTCAATTTTACTCTGGAGCGCTGTTATTACTATTTCTAAGTATCCATTGTGGCAGTATACATTATTTCAATTATAAATATTTCTGCCTTTGAGCTAGTATTTACAGGGTGGTCCGCTGTCATGAGGTGGAGAAAGAGCAAGGAATGTGCAGTAGCATACTGGCTTGCAGCAAGGAGTTTGGATGAGTTTGGATGGGCAATCCCAGAAACAATGATATAAGGATGCATCAGGGCACATTTATTTTGTGTAGGAGGAAGTAGACTGCAAATCTGCCAGATGACCACCAGAAGGTGAGAGGTAGCCTCTATTAAACATATAAAAATGCATATCCCAATGCAAACTCTCTATCACTAATGTTAATGTGATTCCCCTAAGTTTGAGATGTCAATCAAAGAGCTCCCAATAGTTACAAAGCTCATAGTCGCACAGCAGCCATGACTGCAGCGAAAGTTGATGTTGCCCTGGCAACCGGGACCTAGTGGACACACACACAAAAAAAAACCTGTTAGGGCAGTCACATGTCTGAGCAGGGGAGGAGGCGGCTCCAGGCAGTTGATATAAAAGGAGAAGAGCTGTTAGAGCGGCGGTTGGTTTTGAGGCAACTGCAATGGAGGGGGGGGTCACATTCAGCATGTGCGCTCCCCCACAGCAGGTATGACGGCAGGCTCCTGAGCTGCTGCTGATTTGTAAAAGCCAGCACCCATACAAGGGAGAAGGAGGAGGCAGTGATCAGCCCCCTGAGGTGGTGCTTGGAGTCCTGAGGCTACAGTTCAAAGCAGCGGGTTTGTGGCTGCCTGAGATGATATGAAGGAACCGCAGACAGCATCCGGAGGCAGCGCCTGGTGAGAGAAGCAACTAAGGAGAAGCCAAGCAGTCACCTTTCGGCTCGACAATTGGGGAAGGATCATCCTCTTTGCCTGAGACTGAGGAACTGGGACCGGGGGGTATATTTACTATGGTTCCATTTTGATTTCTCTTCAATTTTGCATTCGATTTTGGTTCGATTTTTTATGAAAGGATTTACTAAAGGCAAAATTGAATGTCAAATCGAACATAAAAAGGAATTTGAAATTAAATAGAATTTCTGAAAAACATCGATGTTTTCACATACAGGGATAAAATGATCCGTTCATTTACTAACATTCGATTTGAAAATCAAACGAAAAACTAACTCAAACTCGAACTGCAAATCCCCAAAAGAATAGAAGAACTTCATGCATTCGTTTTCAGCATTAGCAGTTCGATTTGACACAGATACCTGCATACATCAGTGAGATGAAGACGATCAAACTTGACTATCTAGAGGAGGTAAAAGTTGTAACATGGTTTCCATATGTGAACTTGCGGAAGGATCATTAATGGTGAGATGCATGCATGTATCTCAAGCTGGGTACACACGTAAAGATTTTCTGTCCAACCATCCAACTAGTTGATTGGTTGGAATGAAATTCTGGTAAGGTATGAAAGCAAATGACAATCAACAATTTGCTCCCAAACATCGGAAAATGGACAAAAACTGTTGTTTGAACAAATTGTGTAGATCAAACATTTAACCAACTTGTCTGACGACCATTTTCATCTGTTTTCTGGCATTTAGGAGCAAATTGCTGATCATCATTTACTTCCATATGCTACCAGATTTTCATTCTAACCAATCAACTAGTTGGATGGTTGGACAGAAAATCTTTACTGTAAAAAGAGCTAATGTTGAAAAAAAAAAAAATGACGTGCCCCCCCCCTAAATACTCAGCCAGCCCCGGACTTTTCAAAGCCAGTCCTGGTTGTGTAAGTACAGGGAAAAAAATGTGTAGGTGTGACACCCAGGTCACGCTATTAATGCAGGCTAACAAATATCAGACTTACTGTACTGGACTTCTACCCGGAAGTACATTTTTAGCTGGTTTTCTGGGAGTAACTATCCCTAATAGCGGCACAAGATATCAGACCAATTGGTATCATAACCACTAATAGGTTTATTAACAATAAGGAGTATAAGGGCAGGAGGCCAGAGTACTAACAACAATATTCAACTTAGTACCTTACAAACAATATATCAGTAACAATGCAGTATTGAGAGATTTACACGCAACCCGGTAATATTTATTTTACTGGAACCTTGCAGTTGCCGGGGCCGTTCGTCTATAAACAAAGGTGCTTAGTTCAGCACAGTAAATAAATACAATTATCGTTTGACTATCACATAAAAATGATAACATCTGTTTTATGAAAACTCAAGTCCTTATAATTTACTAGTTGCTGGCCAGTGGCGCTGAATCGTTGGTGCACACATTTCTTCAATGAATTGAACCCCTTGAACAATTGTCGATAACAACAAACAACTGGTCTCACTGACTCCTAAGGAAATCACTCAGGGATATAGGGCCTGATTCAGAGCCGCTCGTAAGCGGCAGCTCGTTTGCTCCGAGCGATGTTCGCACAACTGCGCATGCGTATGGGTTGTAATACGCATGCGCGAACCAGTCATTGCGGTCGGAAATTGTGTGCTCGCAAAATAGCGAATGCTTGCTAATTTGAGTGACAGAATGAGACGTTTGTGGGTGGTAACAGGGGAAGGTGCTTGAAAACGGGGAGTGGAGATCCGAACGCAGGCGTGTCAAACGGTCAAAACGGGCGTTTTAAGGGTGTGCATAATTAACAAAGCAGCGTCATCGACCACGTCACTTGGTTGTTTCTTAGCCTGAACTGCTCGCATGATTACGGTAGGAAAATGCTACCACAAGCACAACGAGCAGTTCATACGCCTTTCGATGTACTCGATTAATCTAATAAATAGCGGAGATGACATAGGATGCGAGCGGCCAGGGGGCGTTTTTTAAAAAATAGCGAGCGCATGTTTCATTCGCTCGTTCAGACATAGAGGCGTCAACAGACCGCAAAGAGCGAGCGCTCAATTTAAATAGCTGGCCCCTTTTTCTGAACGAGCGAGCGCAAATAGCGTCCGGCTCTGAATCAGGCCCATAGTGCAGGCTGTCATGTGATCTGGTCTCAACCTTAAATAAACAGTGCGTTATTGCTGAGCGGATATTGTAGCTTCTATGGGGACCTGAGGACTACTAAAACAGTAGCCTATAGGTAGGGGTTTCCTTTTTAGAACAAAGGGCCTGATTCAGAGGCACTTGCGAGCGCACAGCACTCGCAAGCGGCTCGATGTTTGTGCAAGCCCCGCCAAGTGACTGAACTTCAGTTGCTATGGGGCTCGCTACAAGATGGGGCGGCTGTCGATGGTGAGTGACAGCTCGCCCTGTTTTGTAGGCCGGTAGTGGGGGTGGCTGGACAAATGGAGGCTTCCCCTTAGGAACACCTGGCGTTTGTGGGAGGACCTACTGACATCACTACTGATGTCAGTAGTGGACTTCCTGCTCTATTAGAGCAGGAAGTCCACTCGGCCTTGCGGCAGCCTAGACCCTACCACAGGGTCTTGTCGCAAGGCCGATGGTTGCGATAATCACGACGGTCTCCAGGACGCTCATACAAGCTGTGGAAGGTCTCCCTCAGCTTCGCGAGTGGCAGAAGCAAAAAAAAAAAAAACACCCTAAGTATATTGTTGTAGATTGTCAGCTAGGTGACACTGCAGTAATGCTGGGTGTTGTGTGCTTTTGTTTGGTTACAGACCTCTCCTGCCGGGACGATGACAGCCGCTGACTCTGGGGTAGTCACCACCCCTTTGCAACACCTCCTCAATGCAGGTTTCCCTATTCGGACACAGTCCTGACCTGCCTCTCAGTTAGGCAGCTCCACCTCTACCTCTGCTGCTCACAGGAAGTATCCGATACTCCAGTGCACCTGGTGACTTGCAGTCGCTTCTCTTATTCTGATGGCCGCAGCTTTTTTAGATAAGGTACCCAGTGTCAATTCGTTCTCTGTGCCACAGGACAGTTTAACTGTCAGTTGGGCAGTCCCGTTTATAGCCTCTGTCTGGGTCCCTGGTACGCATCAGTTATTTTAATGGTAGTAGTCCAGTGTCTCTAGTACAGGCAGGACTCCCCTCAAAAAGTCAAGCTGGTAGAGTCCACTCAACAACAATAGTGCCTGCCAGGTGGGAGACACCATAACTCTCAAGGGGCTGGTCATCCATATAATATAACAAGCATTTTATTATATAACTAATATATATACAGTTTCACAAAACACATTGCATTATTGCAAAAGAATTATATTAACAACAAGGGATACTCTTAAAATCTGGGGTACCACATAGGGTTCCCAGTAATTAGCACAACCAGCACCAGGCTCTGCTCCAGTCCTGGTTCTGGCATTACAGGGAACAAAATGCGTAGGATTCCCCTGTAATTCCCACAACCAGCCAGAGAAACCCTATCACCTAGTTCCCCAGCCGAAACATTACTCCTGACCGCTTGTCAGCCCAGGCCAGGGATCCAGGGGGAGTTGGGGTCCCCCCTCTCCAGGGGCACCCCAGGCCTAGGCTGATAGCCCAAGTCTATCCCCGCCACCCCTATGCGGTGGGTGGCGGGTTGATAGTGTAAGTGTAGCGTAAAAAAAGATAAGTGTAAACATTGTTTTTACGAGTAGAACTGCAGGTCCCAGCAAGCCTTCCCCGCATGCTGGTACTTGGAGAACCACAAGTACCAGCATTCGGGGCATTAAAAGCCCACTGGTACCTGTAGTTCACCTGTAAATAAATTTTTAAATAAACACAATACACACGCTGTGATAGTAAAATTTTATTACATACATACATACTCATCCACTTTACCTGTACTGGTCCCCTTCTCCCTGGAGGCATCCATGGTCTTGGTAAAATAAAAAAAAAACAGAAACGTGACCCACGCAACAGGTAACAAGCACAATGGTTATTACCTCCCGAATGAAGCGCTCAGAAGTGGCTTTTCCCTTTGTAGGGCCGTATCTGAGCATTCATTGACTGAGAGAGATCAGCCCCCGCCTCTCTCAGCCAAAGAATGGCTCCCTCCATTGAAGTCAATGGAGACCCACAGGGTTACTAAAGTTGGTTCTGTGATCCTGGCTATGAAAAGTCTGAGGCTGGAAGTGTATTTAGAGGGGGACCCCACGTTATTTTTTTTTTTTTTAACATTAACTCTTTCCAAACATTTTACAGTAAGATTACATGCATGCATCTCACTGGTGTATGCATGTATCTGTGTGAAAACGTCCTGCGCATGCTGAAAATGAAAGCATGAAGCAGTTTTATTCATTTCGGGCTTAGAGGTTAGTTTTGGAGTGGGATTTGCTGTTTGATTTGGACTAGGGGTGAGCGGGTTCGGATTTCTGAAATCCAAACCCCCCCGAGCCCCCCCGATCCGAGGCCGATCCGAGTCAGGCTCGACTTTTCCCGCCTGACACGGATCTGAAATCGAGGCAAAACGTCATCATCCCGCCTTCCGTGTCTCGCGGGTTTTGGACCCTATGTAAGGTACCCGCGTTGGCGCCATTTTCTCACTCGGCTGTGGACAGTGAAGAGGGAGGGTGGGAGTTAGGGCTGGCTGGGCTGTGTCGTGTAGTGTAGTGTAGTGTTGTGCTGTGCTGTGCTGCACTGTGCTGCTGTTGTCCATAGGGGCTGTGTCCACTACTTCAAAGTCCATAGGGGCTGGCTGGACTGTGTTGTGCAGTCAGTTGTCCATAGGGGCTGTGTCCACTCCAAAGACCTGTGCAGTGTCCCAGTCCTAAAGGGGTGCTGTAGTGTTGACCAGGGGGTGCTCTGTCCATCAGGGGTGCTAACCCCAAGTGCTAAAAAAATATATATTTTTCTGTGTTTGTGAATTGTGTGCACTGTGGCTGCACGTGCATCAACAAAGGAGCAGTGCCAAGCGTGCGCCTGTGTCCCATTAGTAAAAGGCCGGCTGGCTTGTCCGTTAAAGGGTGCTGTAACCCCCAAAGTACACTCCAAACAAAAAAAATATATATTTTCTGTGTTTGTGAATTGTGTGCACTGTGGCTGCACGTGCATCAACAAAGGAGCAGCGCCAAGCGTGCGCCTGTGTCCCATAAGTAAAGGGCCGGCTGGCTTGTCCGTTAAAGGGTGCTGTAACCCCCAAAGTACACTCCAAACAAAATAAAAAAATATTTTCTGTGTTTGTGAATTGTGTGCGCAGTAGCCGCACGTGCATCAACAAAGGAGCAGTGCCAAGCGTGCGCCTGTGTCATAAGTAAAGGGCCGGCTGGCTTGTCCGTTAAAGGGTGCTGTAACCCCCAAAGTACACTCCAAACAAAATAAAAAAATATTTTCTGTGTTTGTGAATTGTGTGCGCAGTAGCCGCACGTGCATCAACAAAGTAGTGCCAAGCGTGCGCCTGTGTCATAAGTAAAGGGCTGGCTGGCTTGACCGTTAAAGGGTGCTGTAACCCCCAAGGTACACTCCAAACAAAATAAAAAAATATTTTCTGTGTTTGTGAATTGTGTGCACTGTGGCTGTGTCCCATAAGTAAAGAGCCGGCTGGCTCATTTCTTAAAGGGTGGTGTAACCCACAAAGTGCACTACTCTCCAGCAAAAATAAAAAATATTTTCTGTCTTTGTGTGCGCCTTAGCCGCACGTATATATCAAATCGATATAACATAAATGGAGTACCAAACTTTCTCTGATAAAAATAAAATAGGGAAAGATCAAGAACCACTTCCTCCTAGTGCTGAAGCTGCTGCCACTAGTCATGACATAGACGATAACATGCCATCAACGTCGTCTGCCAAGGCCGATGCCCAATGTCATAGTAGAGGCCACATACAATCCCAAATGACAAAGTTCAGGAAAATGACCTTAAAAAAAACATTTAAATCATCTGAAGAGAAACGTAAACTTGCCAATATGCCATTTATGACACGGAGTGGCAAGGAACGGCTAAGGTCTTTCCCTATGACTAGTGTGTGTCATACTAGTATGACTAGTATGTTCATGACTAGTGGTTCAGCTTCACATGACGATGGAAGCCCTCCTCCCGCTAAAAAAATCAAACGAGTTAAGCTGGCAAAAGCACAGCAAAGAACTGTGCGTTCTAAGAAGATATCACAAATCCCCAAGGAGAGTCCAAGTGTGGTGGCGGTTGCGATGCCTGACCTTCCCAGCACTGGACGGGAAGAGGTGGCTCTTTCCACCATTTGCACGCCCCCTGCAAGTGCTGAAAGGAGCACCCACAGTCCACTTGCTGAAATGCAAATTGAAGATGTCACTGTTGAAGTACAACAGGATGAGGATACTGGTGTAGCTGGCGCTGAGGAGGAAGTTGGCGAGGAGGATTCTGATGGTGATGTGGTTTGTTTAAATCAGGCTCCGGGGGAGACAGTTGTTGTCCGTGGGATGAAAAAGCCCATCACGGTCATGCCTGGGCAGAAGACCAAACATTCCACCTCTTTGGTCTGGCAATATTTCTATCCAAATCCGGACAACAACTGTCTTGCCATATGTACCATATGTAAAGGTGAAATAAGTAGGGGTAGGGACGTTAACCACCTAGGAACATCCTCCCTTATACGGCACCTGCAGCGCGTTCATAAAAAGTTACTGTCAAGTTCAGAAACTTTGGCTAAGACCGTAAGCAGTCCAGGGACACCTAAATCCCGTTGTCCTGTTGTATCCAAGCACCTGCAAACCACACCATCAACTCCCTCCTCGTCAATTTCCTCCTTAGTCAGGATCGGAAGTAGTCCTGCAGGCCATGTCACTGGCATGACTGACTCTCCTATCCGGGATTCCTCCGGAGGATCCTGCATTGCTACGCCTCCTGCTGCCGCTGCTGCTGGGAGTCGTTCATCATCCCAGAGAGGAAGTATGAACACCACTACTTTTACTAAACAATTGACCCTCCAACAGTCCTTAGCGAGGAGGATGAAGTACGACAGCAGTCACCCTGAAGCAAAACGTATAACTGAGGCCTTGACTGCTATGTTGGTGTTAGACGTGCGTCCGGTATCCGCCATTAGTGCAGTGGGATTTAGACAATTGATGGAGGTAGTGTGTCCCATGTTCCAAATCCCATGTAGGTTCCACTTCACTAGGCAGGCGATACCGAGACTGTACAGAAACATCAGAAAAAGTGTCCTCAGTATCCTGAAAAATGCCATTGTACCCAATGTCCACTTAACCACGAACATGTGGACAAGTGGAACAGGGCAGACTAAGGACTATATGACTGTGACAGCCCACTGGGTAGATGTATCACCTTACGCAGCAACAACAGCAGCGTCAACAGTAGCAGCATCTCAGAAACGCCAGCTCGTTCCAAGGCAGGCTATGCTGTGTATCACCGGTTTCAGTAAGAGGCACACTACCGACAACCTCTTAGAGAAACTGAGGAAAATCATCGCCCAGTGGCTTACCCCACTTAGACTCTCCTGGGGATTTGTGATATCTGACAACGCCACCAATATTGTGCGTGCATTACATCTGGGCAAATTCCAGCACATCCCATATTTTGCTCACACAATAAACTTGGTTGTGCAGAATTTTCTGAAAAGCGACAGGGGCGTGCAGGAGACGCTTTGGGTGGCCCGAAAAATTTCTGCCCACTTTCGCCATTCAGCGACTGCGTGCCAAAGACTGGAGCGCCAGCAAACACTCTTGAACCTGCCCCGCCATCACCTGAAGCAAGAGGTTGTGACGCGGTGGAACTCAACCCTCTATATGCTTCAGAGGATGGAGGAGCAGCAAAAGGCCATTCAAGCCTATACATCTACCTATGACATAGGCAAAGGAGGGGGTATGCACCTGACTCAAGCGCAGTGGAGAATGATTTCCATGTTGTGCAAGGTTCTCCAGCCCTTCGAACTTGCCACACGTGAAGTCAGTTCAGACACTGCCAGCTTGAGTCAGGTCATTCCCCTCATCAGGCTTTTGCAGAAGCAGCTGGAGAAAGTGAAGGAGGAGCTAAGACGGAGCAATTCCGCTCGGCATGTGGGACTTGTGGATGAAGCCCTTCATTCGCTTTGCCAGGATTCCAGGGTGGTCAATCTGTTGAAATCAGACCACTACATTTTGTCCACCGTGCTCGATCCTAGGTTTAAAGCCTATGTGGTGTCTCTCTTTCCGGCCGACACAAGCCTGCAGAGGTGCAAAGACCTGCTGGTGAAAAGACTGTCAGCTGAAGTGGAACGTGACACGTCAACAGCTCCTTCTTCATTTTCTCCCGCAACTGGGGCTGCCAGGAAAAAACTTAGGTATCCTAAGCAACCCGCTGGCGGTGATGCAGGGCAGGCAGGACCAAGTTTGGACATCTGGTCCTAACTGAAGGACCTGGCAACAATTTCTGACATGTCTACTGTCACTACATATGATACTGTCACCATTGACAGAATGGTGGAGGATTATATCGGTGACAGCATCCAAGTAGGCATGTCAGACAGTCCATACCTGTACTGGCAGGAAAAAGAGGTAATTTGGAGGCCCCTGTACAAACTGGCTCTATTTTACCTGAGTTGCCCCCCCTCAGTGTTTACTCCGAAAGAGTGTTTAGTGCAGCCGGGAACCTTGTCAGCAAAAGGCGTAGGAGGTACCTTCCACAAAATGTGGAGAAGATGATGTTCATAAAAATGAATTATCAACTCTTCCAGGGAGACCAGCCTCCAGAACGTACAGAGGGACCTGTGGTGGTGGATTCCAGTGGGGACGAGTTAATACTCTGTGAGGATGAGGATGTACACAACACTGAAGAGGGTGAGGAATCGGTGGATGAGGAGGATGAGGACGACATCTTGCCTCCGTAGAGCCAGCTTGTGCAGGGACAGATTAATTGCCAGCTTGTTTTGTGGGGGCCCAAACGAACCAATCATTTCAGCCACAGTTGTGTGGCAGACCCTGGCGCTGAAATGATTGGTTTGTTAAAGTGTGCATGTCCTGTTTATACAACATAAGGGTGGGTGGGAGGGCCCAAAGACAATTCCATCTTGCACCTCTTTTTTTCTTTGCATTATGTACAGTTTGGGGCCTAGTTTTTCAAACTGCCATCCTGTCTGACACTGCAGCATCACTCCTAGATGGGTCACGTGTTTGTGCCGCCCACTCGTGTCGCTTAGCATAGTCATCCAGCTACCTCGGTGCAACCTTTTGGACATAAAAACACTATTGTGAGGTGTGAGGTGTTCAGAATAGACTGGAAATTAGTGGAAATTAAGGTTATTGAGGTTAATAATAGCATAGGAGCAGAAAAACCTACAAATTCTGTGATTTTAGCTGTTTTTATGCTTTTTTTCAAAAAAATACAGATCCAAAACACAAAACCCAGAACCCAAAACACGCAAGGGTGGTTTTGGCAAAACCAATCCAGATCCAAAACACGAAGAAAGATCCAGATCCAAAAGCAAAACACAAAACACGAAAAGTGGCCGGTGCACACCCCTAGTCTATACAGATGCGCCTATAATTTGCACATAAATATTTGTTACACAAAAACCAACTCAAAGTATTCCATATACAGAAAACCTGTATTAAAATAAGTGTTGGTGGTGCTCCCTCTGAGTCAGAATACACAAAATTCATACAAAGAGGAGAGAAAGCAGACTCTCTTTTATGGGGCACTCTTATTGATGTGCATGATTCAGCTAAAATATAACCTTTATTAATGTATTAGTTAAAATGAATGAGTCAAAAAATTATTTAGACAAACTATGTTAATAATTATGCTCGGACTATACACAGCAAAAAAATTTTTATTCAAAAAACATCAGATCTGCAAATATCACTTGACATGAGTTTAGTTTCTCTCATAAATAATATGGCTACCCAATTCTGCCACTCCTACTAATCATCAAATTTATAGGTAGGACATGCAAGCAACAGCGAATTTTGAGTTCCACATAAATGCACCCACATGTAATAAATTGCATATTAATTGCAAAGTAAAAAAACTCAAAAGAAAAAACCTTTAGTGCAAAACCCTTCAGTTCAGCACTAAATCATATGGTCCTACAGAGCAGGTCTGATTTATATCATATCACAAAACCATGTAATGGACTCATAGGACCTCATTCAGAGTCGGTTGTAAGCGGCCGCTCGGTCGTACGCATTCGATGTTTCCAAACCACGCATGCGTACGGTTAGTTGTGTGCATGTGCGTACGAGACCTTGGGATCCAAAATGCTGTCGATCGTATGGCTTACGAGCAGGTACTCGCTTCCGAGAGTTGATTGACATGAAAGACCGTTTGTGGGTGGTGGTCTAAAAATGCAGGCGTTCCTCACCGTTTTCAGGGCATTTTAGGGGTGTACATAAATCACCTGCTACGACCGACATAGAAGGCCGGAAGTAGTAAAACGTCACTCTGCGAGCAGGTTCGAGGCCTGGCTGATCGTATAGCTTGAGGTTGGGATGTTATGTTTGATATTTCTAATTTCTGCCACACAATGCAAGCAGCTAATAATCGTTTTTTATTGCTATTAACACTGCTAATTGGCTTGTAATTGATTTAGTTGTGCTTGCATTAGCGAATAAAATGATTGTTTCTTTTTTTTTTTTTTAACAAGAATATATATATATTTTTTATTACGCATTTGTCAGCATGCACAAATTTGAAAAATTAAAAAAAAAATAAGTTTATAAAATTAAAAAAAATTAAAAATAAGAAACAAAAAAACAAAAAGGACGGAGATGGAGGCATTGGTGACTAGAAATATGGGGACTGTACATCAACAGGGGAAGGATAAGATAGCCAGGGCTATTTTCTTCATTTGGGATGACTCTGCTGAAGAGGTTAATGTAAAGTTTTCTTTTTAGGTCTGGTGCCTTCCTGTAAATAATATGCGGTGTGTCGGAGAGATGTTTTTTAAAAATTTCATCTTTCATCAATATCCCCCAATGCCTCTGGAGAATCTGTTTGATGTTTTTTGTTGATTTATTATATTGTGTGATGAAATGAATTTGATTATCATTCTCTGTTGTTTGTTTGTGTTTAGGTTTCAAGAGTTTATCTCTTTCCATTTCTGCCACTTCTAGGAATGCTTTTTCAACCATTATTTTATTATATTGTTTCTCTATAAATTGTTCTTTCATGATATTCCCCTGTCTTAAATAATCCTCTTGTTGTGAGAAGTTCTTTTTAATTCTGCTAAATTGTCCCTTGGGGATGTTATCCAACCAGGCTTTGTGGTGACCACTTGTTGCCAGTATGTAACTGTTCACGTCCATGTTTTTTCTATATGTCCTTGTTTGAATATTGCCTTCATGAATGTAAATTTCTAAATCCAAGAACTGTACTGTGTTCTGACTAATGTTTGTGGTGAATTTGAGGTTGCGGTCGTTTAGGGATATATAGTTAATTAAGTGGTCTAGCGAGTATCATGTGCCTTGCCATATGAAGATAATATAATCTATAAATCTCCGCCATAGGATGAGGTGTTGCCCCGAGTCATGCCCATTCCATATGCATTCATCCTCCCACTTGCACATGAAAAGATTGGCATAACTCGGAGCCACCCTCGATCCCATGGCGGTCCCAGTTGTCTGTAAGTAAAATGTGTTCTCGAACCAAACATAGTTATGATGGTGTATGAAATATATAGCAGAAACCAGAAAATGTATTTGTGCCTGATGGAAATTGGTATCTTTTTTTTTTTAGGAAATGCTGAGTACTGTCAAGTCCTTGTTGATGATTTAGTATAGTATATAGTGACGTGACATCACATGTAACAAGCCAATAATCAGGTTTCCACGTGATCTGTTGTAAGTTATTAATGATATCTGTAGTATCTTTAATGTATGAATGAATCTGTATATTGAGCTAAATTTGATGTAATGGAGTGTATGCCGGAGATAATAGGACGTCTTGGTGGTTTGAATTGGTTTTTGTGAATTTTCGGAAGATAATAAAATAACGATATAATGGGGTTCTTGTTTTGTAAAAAGTTAAACTTTTTACAAAACAAGAACCCAGAAATCTTTTTTTTTTTAGATTGTTCTGGTTACCGGTTTGGTACGGGATCCTGGCGGTCGAGATGCCGGTGGTCAGAATACAGACAGCGGCATCCCGACAGTCAGAATCATGACAGAATTTTGAAAGTATCCTAACCATAATCCCTAAACCTAAATCTATCCCACCTTTTCTGCACCCTAGCTCTCCCCTCCCACAGTCTAACCCTAACCCCCCCTCCCCCACAGCCTCACCTTAACCCTTCCCCTAGTGCCTAACCCCTAACCCTAAACCTAATACTTAACATCGGGATGTTAGCAATCAGGATTCTGGAGCCGGGATTGCGACCGCCAGGATGCCGACTACATCCCTCGTTTACAACCTATACTATAGACCAGAGTTTTGCAAACCTGTGCTTCAGGAACCCCTAACAGTATATGTTTAATAGATGTCCTCAGTCTCACAAGTGAAATAATTAGCACCACCTGTGGATATTTTAAAATGTGCTAGCCAGTGATGAATACAACTGTGCACCAACTAGGAGATCTGGAAAACATGTACTGTTAGGGGACCCTAAGAATTGAGTTTGTAAAACCCTGCTGTAGTGTTAAATATTAATACTGTATTACATCCATGTATTGCATCCAGTGTATAAGGAGACCAATGTATACATACATATATGTCCAGGACCAGTGTTCTCTTTCACTTCCCCAGACTCCCAGACATCCTTTGCAGAGTAGGGGGCTTGGACTGTGGAATGCTGCTCACATGCAGAGCAGGGCGGATGGCACTGTATATGTCAAAGTACTGTATTACATACACTGCACTTTGTATGAGGCAGACTATAGCTTGATAAGTGCCAATTATGCTCTCTTCATGCGGTTGGGTATGTTTTGTTGATGGTTAGAACGTTGATATGAGAATGTCAACATGGTCATAATGTCGGCATGTAACACGTCAACATTGAGTATGTTGACACTGATGAAATGTTGACATGTTAACAATGTTGACAATCGTCAGTGCAGCGATGGGGCTGTTCCAGCTTTAAGCACCCGAACCCTGACCATAACTCGGCAGCTGTGGTTAATGTTTGCGGTCGCAGCCAATATCGCAGATTACAGCTAATGCCTCTATCCCTAAACCTAACCTTAAACCTCAAAATCAAGACAGAGATGAATCCTGCACCAGTGTCTTTATCCTAACTAATATCTTCAATAGTCCTCATCTCAAATCTGTAGTTACATGACTACCACATAATTATATGGCTTCTATGAGGTGCTACCCACTACTCAATTTTTACATATATCCCAAAAATAAGAAGAGAAAGGTAAGTAGTTTTGAGGGTGCACTAGCGACCCCAAAAATATAATTTAAAAATTTTAAATATTTAATACATATCAATAAAGTTTATAAGTTAAAATAGGTGAAATTTAAAATGAAAGAACATTAAAAAAATGAATAGCAAAGTGTATAAAAAAAATATATGTTCAACAATACAAACATTGTCTGTGTTATTCTGTTTCTGTAAATCACTTATTACAGCTAATTGCATATAAGTAATCACACACTGTTATGTCTTAGTTTCATATGTTATGGCCAGAGAGTTTAATAGAATGTTATTCTCTCACTAATGCTGGGCATACACTGCCAGATAAAATGTCTGTCAGACCGACAGACATTTTATCTGGCAGCCTGCCAGCCGCAGATGTCGCCGGCATACACTGAGATTTCTCTGACAGTGTATCAGCCCGACATCCGCGCTCCGCCCCCGGGGGAGGAGACATTTCCCTGTTCCTTCCATAGAAGGAACACAGGAAATGTCTGTCTGTTGGCCGCGGCTGGGCATACACTGCCCGATGCGGACGAAAGTTTGCCGGTACATATCGCATCGGACGGGCATGCTGGACAATCCGGCATGCCTGACCGAGCAATATTTAACCCTCGGTCGCACCCCCACATGCTACAATTATCGGGGCGATCTGCCGATATCAGGCGGATCGCCCCGATAATTGTAGCATGTATGTCCAGCTTAAGGAAGAGATGGGTATTGTGTAGTCTAGCCCTTTTATATGTATCCAATCATTTCCTCTTAGGTAACTTCATAACTGGGCACTAGTTATATGGGAATATATTGAAACACACTGTTATTGTTTATGCTGTTAGATTGAGAGTGATACATGTGTTACACTGTATACCTGGAGACTTTTAAACCTTCCATGCATGCAAACAACTTACCCTTAAAATAAAAGTAAATAAAGACAGAGTCGTAGATTTGGCAGATAACTTGATGGCGATTTATTGGAGCAATAATTATTTATTTGTTATTATTTATTTAATCAAGGATGTATGGTGGCAAAGAAAGGACGGCCAGAAATCAGCCAAATCTGCAATGCCCACATACAAACAACAAAAGGCATAGCAGGCGTATATCGCCCAGGGTGCACGACCATAACTATAGAAACCTCTATAAGCAACAAAAGGTATCACTCACCTTCTACCTTGACTCTCCACACATTTGGGTGATGATACTGCACCCCAATAGGTTGGTACAGCCAACTACCAGTCAATGAAGGGAGCGTACCTCAACTAAATAATTGCACCCGGACTGGTGACCTGCCGTTCTTTCCCACCACGCTAAAGCCAAATCCAAAACAGAAACAATGACAAAAGCAAAAGGGGAGTAAGGGTGGGAAACCTGGAAACAAAGAGGCTTTGGCCCACAGTTCTAACCCCTTATATAAACTTTCCCTATCAAACACGCCCCCGCTTGCTATAGGTTACCTAACCAAGTGATTTGCATACATGCCAGCCCCCATCCTAGAGGTTTAAACTACCTCTTTTCTTATGCTAATCATTTAGTTTCTCTTAGCCACCTCCAAACAAAGCAATGAGAAAGCACTGACAGCTTTGGCAGAGGATACAACAATATGCTAGGATCGAAAGGCAGAAGCCAATTGATACTGTATATGTAGCCCTAACCTGCCACAATCTAATTGGTGATTAATGTGAGAATAGATATTAAGAATATATATTACTTCATACTGAGTTGTACCTGTGTGGGATATTATATGAATCCTCAATAACAGGACATGAATACATTTGAGTAGCACAGTAAAAATCTGTGTGGTTAATAAAGAATATTATAAGAATGGTGAAATTACATTAGGTGATAGTGCCCAGTTATGCAGTTACCTAAGAGGAACTGATTGGATACATTTAAAGAGCTAGACTACACAATACCCATCTCTTCCTTAGTGAGGGAATAACATTCTATTAAACTCTCTGGCCATAACGTATGAAACTAAAGGTGCATACACACACACAACGATTTTTTTAATGATTTTCAATAACGATATCGTTTAAAAAAATCATTCACTTTCTAAGTTAAAACGATGAACGATTATCGTTCATGTGCGTTCACGTTTGTAGTTCAGTCAGACTGACCAACTGAACAATTTTCAGTAAGGGAATATGCAAAAATCACTTGTAGCTCATAAAAATCCTTCATTACACTTTAAGAAAATCTGACAGATAATCGTTGTATGTGTATGCAGCTTTAGACATAAGTGTACGATTACTTATATAAGTAATTGGCTTTAATAAGTGATTTACAGAAACGTAACGACACAATGGTTGCTTTGTTGGACATTAACATTTTAATAGACTACTATTTTTCATTCCTTTTCATGTTCTTTTGTTTTATATTTTGCCTATTTTAAACTTATAAACTTTATTGGTATGTATTACTGAACTGTTGCCGCGACGCCGCTCTCTTTTTCCTTGGGAGGTCTTCTTTCCCTACCCTCCACCACCGGACTGACTTTTCCCGCTCAGCGGCATCTAATCTGTATTGGCTGTATGTGTATGTTCCTGATGACGGGGCTGTGTCCCTGAAAACGTTTAAACCTTTTTTATATACATGGATTTTGCATCTATTGCTGTCTCTGAGTGCCCTTTACTTTGCTGGATTATATATATATATATTAGGGGTGTGCACCGGCCACTTTTCGTGTTTTGTGTTTTGGTTTTGGATCTGGATCTTTCTTCGTGTTTTGGATCTGGATTGGTTTTGCCAAAACCACCCTTGCGTGTTTTGGGTTCTGGGTTTTGTGTTTTGGATCTGTATTTTTTTGAAAAAAAGCATAAAAACAGCTAAAATCACAGAATTTGTAGGTTTTTCTGCTCCTATGCTATTATTAACCTCAATAACCTTAATTTCCACTCATTTCCAGTCTATTCTGAATACCTCACACCTCACAATAGTGTTTTTATGTCCAAAAGGTTGCACCGAGGTAGCTGGATGACTATGCTAAGCGACACAAGTGGGCGGCACAAACACGTGACCCATCTAGGCGTGAAACTGCAGTGGCAGACAGGATGGCATTGAAAAACTAGGCCCCAAACTGTACATAATGCAAAGAAAAAAAAGAGGTGCAAGATGGAATTGTCCTTGGGCCCTCCCACCCACCCTTATGTTGTATAAACAGGACATGCACACTTTAACAAACCAATCATTTCAGCGCCAGGGTCTGCCACACAACTGTGGCTGAAATGATTGGTTCGTTTGGGCCCCCACAAAACAAGCTGGCAATTTATCTGTCCCTGCACAAACTGGCTCTACGGAGGCAAGATGTCATCCTCATCCTCCTCATCCACCGATTCCTCACCCTCTTCAGTGTGTACATCCTCATCCTCACAGAGTATTAATTCGTCCCTGCTGGAACCACAGGTCCCTCTGTACGTTCTGGAGGCTGGTCTCCCTGGAAGAGTTGATAATTCATTTTATGAACATCATCTTCTCCACATTTTGTGGAAGCAACCTCCTACGCCTTTCGCTGACAAGGTTCCCGGCTGCACTAAACACTCTTTCGGAGTACACACTGGAGGGGGGGCAACTCAGGTAAAATAGAGCCAGTTTGTACAGGGACCTCCAAATTGCTTCTTTTGCCTGCCAGTACAGGTACGGACTGTCTGACATGCCTACTTGGATGCTGTCACCGATGTAATCCTTTAACAGACAGACGCACGCTTGTCGCTGCTGCTTTGAGGATTCAAGTGCGGCTACAGCCCACACAATTCACAAAGACAGAAAAAAAAAAGAATATTTTTATTGTTTGTGGAGCACACTTTGAGGGTTACACCACCCTTTAACAGACAGACGCACGCTTGTCGCTGCTGCTTTGAGGATGCAAGTGCGGCTACAGCCCACACAATTCACAAAGACAGAAAAAAGAAGAAGAATATTTTAATTGTTTGTGTAGAACACTTTGAGGTGTCACCACCCTTTAACAGACAGACGCACGCTTGTCGCTGCTGCTTTAAGGATGCAGGTGCGGCTACAGCCCACACATTTCACAAAGACCAAAAAAAAAAGAACAATATTTTAATTGTTTGTGTAGAACACTTTGAGGTGTCACCACCCTTTAACAGACAGACGCACGCTTGTCGCTGCTGCTTTAAGGATGCAGGTGCGGCTACAGCCCACACAATTCACAAAGACAGAAAAAAAAAGAACAATATTTTAATTGTTTGTGTAGCACACTTTGAGGGTGTCACCACCCTTTAACAGACAGACGCACGCTTGTCGCTGCTGCTTTAAGGATGCAGGTGCGGCTACAGCCCACACAATTCACAAAGACAGAAAAAAAAAGAACAATATTTTAATTGTTTGTGTAGCACACTTTGAGGGTGTCACCACCCTTTAACAGACAGACGCACGCTTGTCGCTGCTGCTTTGAGGATGCAGGTGGAATCTAGACGGGATTTGGAACCGAGGACACACTACCTCCATCAATTGTCTAAATCCCACTGCACTAATGTCGGATACCGGACGCACGTCTAACACCAACATAGCAGTCAAGGCCTCAGTTATACGTTTTGCTTCAGGATGACTGCTGTCGTACTTCATCCTCATCGCTAGGGACTGTTGGAGGGTCAATTGTTTAGTAAAAGTAGTGATGTTCCTACTTCCTCTCTGGGATGATGAACAACTCCCAGCAGCAGCAACAGCACTAGGAGGAAGTGGTTCTTGATCTTTCCCTATTTTATTTTTATCGGAGAAAGTTTGGTCCTCCATTTATGTTATATTGATATATATACGTGCGGCTAAAGCGCACACAAACACAGAAAATATTATTTTATTTTTGCTGGAGAGTAGTGCACTTTGTGGGTTACACCACCCTTTAAGAAATGAGCCAGCCGGCTCTTTACTTATGGGACACAGGCGCACGCTTGGCGCTGCTCCTTTGTTGATGCACGTGCAGCCACAGTGCACACAATTCACAAACACAGAAAATAATTTTTTTTTTGGTTTGGACTGGAGTGTACTTTCGGGGGTTACAGCACCCTTAACGGTCAAGCCAGCCGGCCCTTTACTTATGACACAGGTGCACGCTTGGCACTACTTTGTTGATGCACGTGCGGCTACTGCGCACACAATTCACAAACACAGAAAATAATTTTTTTTTGGTTTGGACTGGAGTGTACTTTCGGGGGTTACAGCACCCTTTAACGGTCAAGCCAGCCGGCCCTTTACTTATGACACAGGCGCACGCTTGGCACTACTTTGTTGATGCACGTGCGGCTACTGCGCACACAATTCACAAACACAGAAAATAATTTTTTTTTTGGTTTGGACTGGAGTGTACTTTCGGGGGTTACAGCACCCTTAACGGACAAGCCAGCCGGCCCTTTACTTATGACACAGGCGCACGCTTGGCACTACTTTGTTGATGCACGTGCGGCTACTGCGCACACAATTCACAAACACAGAAAATAATTTTTTTTTTGGTTTGGACTGGAGTGTACTTTCGGGGGTTACAGCACCCTTAACGGTCAAGCCAGCCGGCCCTTTACTTATGACACAGGCGCACGCTTGGCACTACTTTGTTGATGCACGTGCGGCTACTGCGCACACAATTCGCAAACACAGAAAATAATTTTTTTTTTGGTTTGGACTGGAGTGTACTTTCGGGGGTTAAAGCACCCTTAACGGTCAAGCCAGCTGGCCCTGTACTTATGACACAGGCGCACGCTTGGCACTACTTTGTTGATGCACGTGCGGCTACTGCGCACACAATTCACAAACACAGAAAATAATTTTTTTTTTGGTTTGGACTGGAGTGTACTTTCGGGGGTTACAGCACCCTTAACGGTCAAGCCAGCCGGCCCTTTACTTATGACACAGGCGCACGCTTGGCACTACTTTGTTGATGCACGTGCGGCTACTGCGCACACAATTCACAAACACAGAAAATATATTATTTTTTTAGCACTTGGGGGGAGCACCCCTGATGGACAGAGCACCCCCTGGACAACACTGCAGCACTCCTTTAGGACTGGGACACTGCACAGGACTTTGGAGTGGACACAGCCCCTATGGAGAACTGACTGCACAACACAGTCCAGCCAGCCCCTATGGACTTTGAAGTAGTGGACACAGCCCCTATTAACAACAGCAGCACAGCACAACACAGCCAGCCCCTATGAACTTTGAAGTAGTGGACAACAGCAGCACTACACTACACTACACTACACAGCCCTAACTCCCACCCTCCCTCTTCACTGTCTACAGCCGAGTGAGAAAATGGCGCCGACGTGGGTACCTTATATAGGATCCAAAACCCGTGAGACTCGGAAGGCGGGATGATGACGTTTTGCCTCGATTTCAGATCCGAGTCAGGCGGGAAAAGTCGAGCCTGATTCGGATCGGACTCGGATCGGGGGGGCTCGGGGGGGTTCGGATTTCAGAAATCCGAACCCGCTCACCCCTAATATATATATATATATATATATATATATATATATATCCCAACAAATACCTGCATGTTGCCATGTTTTTAACTTTTTGAGATGGGTAATTAGAAATGCATTGTTTGATTCTATGAGGTTAGCAAATTTACCATAAACGTATTATCTAATATTTCGATAAAGTCTTCCATAACTGTTTGTAGTAAATTGGCTAACCATGTACTTCCTCATAAAGCCAAATAAACAATGCATTTCTTATTAATCCTTACAGAAAGTTCACACCTACCAATGTAACAATTTAGCCGTATAAAATACATGATTGAATTATGCAGTCAATACTTCAGAATGGGAAAATAACAGAATTGATTTTAAAATACAATATGTGGACACAAAATGACAGCATGCAGCCTTCTATAATCAAATATTAATTTCTGAAAATTTAAAAAATAGATCAGGTTTTCTGTAGTATTGAATTAAAACGTGCACATTATACAAGTATTTCCCAAAAATACAGGGGCTGATGTACTGTATAGCTGACTGCAATTACACCGCAAATCACAGACACAATTAAAAATGCCACAGTTGCCACAATATGCAAAGCAGCAACTACTTTGGGATACTTGCCAGATGGCAATCTCAGTATACAGTATCTCAGTATATGTGCCTGGTTTATGCCAGGCATACATCACATATACTTACAGTATGTTCTTCTTGTACCCATTGCTGCATCAGCAGTCATAGTACCCAAATAAGCAGCAGGGCGACAGAACCCAATGGTTGGGTGCCGTTGTAGGGAGTGGGGAGGAGATGTTGGTAGAAATGAGGGAAGAAAAAGCACATGAGGGAAGAGGGCATTGCTCGTGTGAGACTTTGGGGTAAATTTACTAAAGTGAGTGTTTAGAAGTGGAGATGTTGCCTATAGAAACCAGTCAGATTCTAGCTATTATCTTTTAGAAGGTGCTAGTTAAATGTTAAGTAGAATCTGATTGGTTGCTATAGGCAACATAAACACTTCTAAAAACTCTCACTTAAATATATAAATATACCCCTTACAGTCTAAAGGGGGTGGGTAGACATACATGGAGACACAGAGGGGAAAGACAGTGACTAAGAAGCATGGGGCAGTGGGTTAGAACTATTCATTTTATTTGCAACAATGTAGTCAATAAAACCTCTCAAATACAGAAGGAACAACTCTTCCTCTTGTGTACGAAAATAACAAAAAAAGTTTTGCTTAAACATGCACAAAATAGCATAATATATGCGCCAACAACAACGAAATAACCAATTAGTGTCAGCTGAACATTCTCAAACAGCCAATCATAGGCAGTTCTCTAGTGCTGAGGATGTCATTGTTAGAGGTGTCGAGGTTATGCTGCACTTACCTTACTCTACCTGCTCGTACCTTCAGGACGCTGAGATATTTCGCAGCTGGTCATGGAATACTGGTTGGATGACTAAGAAAGAGAAAGAGATTAGGACCAGACAACACAGGAGGGGTGGAACAAAGTAAGGACGGGGACTGCCTACTTATTTGCTGGATCTAGTATTCACCTTTTTAACACCTATCAGGACTTTCTCTCCCAGGTGATAGCTATCAGTCGAACCCGTCTGAGGGCTTCTCCGTTAGGCCAGTTTAGCAGTCAGTCTATGTAAAGTCCGTCTATCTAAACACCCAGGTGTGTCAAACAGTTTTTTGTCTAAGGACAAACTAAGAGGAATGCACACAGGGGTATATTTACTAAAGGTCGTTTTTAATCGATTTAAAATCGATCAACATCAACGTTTTTGTTTCTGGGGCTAAATCACACATTTACTAATACTTAAAAACTAAATCAAAAATTGCCTGTTAGAAAATGTGTGATTTAGCCCCAGAAGCACAACATCGATGTTTATCGATTTTGATTGATTTTAAATCAACTAAAATCGACCTTTAGTAAATATACCCCCCATGGTCTGTTTTAACACCCCCATGCAAAAACAATTCACAAATTTCCCCAGTACTCTGCAATGGGTCAGCAAAAGAGGCATGCATTCTACCTAGTAAATAACATGCAGAGGACTCTTTTACATACATGGTAAGCCACCAGCCAAGTCAAGGTGGTCCTGTGGTCCTACACTACATAATAGGTCCTGTCCTGTGTAGCTCTGTGGTCCTACACTACATAATAATAGTCCCACTTATGGTTATATATTCATGTGTTACTAAATTGGGTGCCAACTTACCTGGAGGCAAGCCTCTATTTGAGCAGGAAGCTCACTGGGGCTTGCGGCAGATGAGACCCTACCACAAGGGTCTCGTCGCAAGCCAGATGGTCACGATTAGCCGGACCCCCCCCAAAAAAAAGACGCCCATCAGACCTGCGAGCGGATCTGAATCAGGGCCTCTATTCTTACAGTCAAGCTGGGTACACACTACATAATATGTCCGCCGGAACGGATGACATTTCATCTGCATCGGGCAGTGTGTACCCGATATGTTGCTGATGATGCATGCTCAAACACGTCATCAGCAGCATGACCCGTCGGACCTGCCATCGCTGCCAGCATCGGCAAGTGTGTACGCGCCACGGACAACAACGTGCCGGGTACACATCGTTAAGTGTGTTCCCAGCATTACTCTTTCATTTAGTTACCTAAAGCAGTTTGCTTGCCCTGATGCCAGAGTGACAGAATGCCATATGAAGTACAGATTTTTTTTCCCTTATAGTGCTTAAGGTGGGTAGACAGTAGACACTGCACAGATATATCTGCAGATGATGGTTGTTCATACACACTGAATGACCATAATCTGCTTCTGGCCATGGGTCTTGCTGGCCATGGGCGTGTCTCGCTCCCCTCCCCGCGGTATCTGCTGCATGTGTATGGACGGTTGGCAAATCGTGCAGCACAGCCGACGTGATATGTCTGTGAACGACGTTGTTCACAGACATCGCTGGTACACACTGACCGACAAACACCAGGTATATTGGCCGATCAATTGATCGGCCAATATATCTGTCAGTGTGTACCCAGCTTTACAGTCATGCAAGCTAAAAATGAGCAGCGCCAGCTTCTAATTGTGCACTCTGATGAGCAGTGAATTGCATTTGTCTAACAATAGGCACAACATGCCAGGAAGTTGTCACAACCTGTAGGCCTCTCCTGTCACTCCTATTGGTTGATAGCAAAGGCCATTCATTATTAACACTCATAGTTCTATGACATATTAGCTTATCATATATTTATTTGGATGTGTAAAGCCAAGCAAGCATTAGATAACCTAAGGCCAGTGAATAGGTTCATGCCTTGGACACAATGTGTATGTAGGCTTAGTGTATAAGTGAGCACTGATGGGCATAATATGCAGCTGTCCAGTATAATGTGTGTGTGTGTGTGTGTGTGTGTGTGTACTGCTGAGAAGCGAGCACTAGTTGGGTACTGTGGGCACAATGGGTATATGACCCCCTGATGAATACAGTGAGTATGCGGGCACAATATGCATGTAGTCACTGAAGGACAATAAATATACTGCTGTGCACATTACTTGAGTACTGCTGGACAATCACAAAAGGAAGTAATATGAAAAATGAGGCATGCAATAGACACAGTTTGCTCTCAATGGAGACCTCAAACTATTTATTTTGGTATCCTCTAGTCTAAAGAAAAGTGCCATGCAACCACTGATGGGCATATGAGAAATTACTATTGATTGACATATATCTACCAAGTTACTAATAGGAGACATATTACTGGGCATTATTACTGCTGCTGTACATAATGATGGGCAATATTAGTGGCATATTCCTACCATTACTTTATATGTTACTGTTCATATTTGTAATTCAGTTCATGTCACTGTGCCGCCAGTTTACACCTTCCCTTAGGCTGCCAAAAATGATATGATCCTTTCCATTCTCTCCTGGGAACTTATTTATTAACCTAATATCCCCTCAAAGTCATGTAGAAACAGCAAAAGTAACAAACGTGTTCAACAGAGCCTGAATGCAGAAGAGATAAGAGAATTCTCATGCCGTAGGCAAAAAAGCTTTTTTTTTTAAAGGGGACAGTAGCGTGGCCCAATTAATCAAGCTCCATAAAGCTTGGCCCAATTAGCTGATGCTATCTTCAGATAATATTATCCATTGTAGTCAATGAGCTACAGTAAAACTAGTGAAGGATCTTTGGATCTCTAGTAGTTTTAGATATCAAGGAAGTAAAATACTAGGGTGGTTCAATACGTAAGGTAACTAGACCTCTCAGTAATGTTCTCTATTTCATTCTAATTTCCTGCCAGTCTAGGGCAGGTAGACCACTGCTTCCCCTCATTGAATGTCTGATTCAGGAGGACGGACGCATTCGAGTTAGTGATATTGCTGACGAACTGAGCATATTAGTGGGTACTGTGCACAACATCATTCAGCAGCATCTGGGGCACAGGAAAATGTGTTCATGCTGGGTACCGAAGCAACTCACAAAACCAGTAGGATGTGTTTGGCTCTCGTGCACTTGATGCGGTACCATGAGGAGGGAGTGCAGTTCCTGCAGCGTATTGTTACAGGCGATAAAACATGGGTCCTTCATGTGACTCTGGAGATGAAGCGAGCACCCATGACAATGAAACATGCATCATTCTCACCTTAACAAAAAATTCAAAACAACTCCATTAGCTTCTTGTTGATTTCCTCACCACGGGCTCTATTTATTAACATTATTTTTACTAAAATAAAGTGAAAAAGTGTGTTTTCACACCCTTTTCACATTATTTTAGTATCACCTAAAGTTACTAAACGGCAATTGGAGTAGAATTGGTAAAATTCTACTCCAAGCCCTAATTATCACTTATTTTTAGTAAGCAGATCGCATTTCCCATAATTGTCATGGGAAATGTGATCTGGTCAAAGTTATTAAAAATAAATTGTGAAAAAAATACCGGGGAAAGCCCTGTGATAATAATGCCACCTGGAGATGGCGTTATTCAGGGTCTCCCCCAGTTACCAGACTCCTACTCTGCTCTAATGGGCAGAGCAGAGCCCGGAGCCTGTGTGGTCTAAACAGACCCCAAGCTGATCTCTGCTAAAAAATGCGGATTGTAGTAAATAGAGCCCCAAGTGAGGTACTGTGAATTCTATCCGTTAAAACGACCAGTGTTTCTGTGAACAGATGTCATATTGCTGCACAATATCGCCAGCCCACACTCAGCCAACCGCACTTTTGAATTGTTACGGTGCAACTATTGGGAGATACTGGACCATCCTTCATACAGCTCAGGCCTGGCACAGAGTGATTTCCATATCTTTGGACCATTTAAGCATGTCCAGGCTTAGGGATAGATGCCTTAGTGTACTGTTGGAACAAATGCTTAGACTAGTATCGGGACTATGTGATAAATAAATAATCCGTATCAAGGCCATAGTATTGGTACATATACAGTATGTACAAGTTAGAGAAATTTACTCAAAGAGAAGTCTTGTTACCTTATTTATTGGACCACCCTATTTCACTGAAAGACTTCAATGGGAAAGTGCTTTGCTGGGATACCCTCTTTTCTCAACACTCGGAAAACAAGCAATAGCTCCAATAAATTGGATCTAAGCAATGCAAAATACATTTTTATATACAGAAAAACCAAATAGGTTCACTAGATCCACTTCAGGGCTGGATTAAGGTTTGTGGGGGCCCCAGGGCAACTAAGTTGTGGGAGCCCCCTCCAAGCCACACAGATTCTACTCCACCTTAAAGCACCACACAGAGCCTAACTTACCCCCCCCCCCCGGCCACATGAAGACATGGGCAAACGCAGGATTTTCTTTGAGGGTGGGGGTCCCAAATCTAAATATTACAGATGAGTGTGTCCGGTTCTCCGAGATATATATTTTTGTGTGTGTGCGTTAGCAACTTAGCTGCACTATTATTGTTCAGTAACACTGCCACAGTTGATCATCCACATATTTGTGACTCTGCAGGTGGTCTTGGTGCAAGTTTTGGGCCTAAACCAGATGAAAACAATATTGTGAGCTGTGAGGTGGTCAAAAATGACTGGAAACAAGTGGAAATTAATGTTTATTGAGGTTAATAATACTGTAGCAACAAAAAACAAAAACGTGATTTTAACTGTTTTTATCAATTTTAAAAAAAAATTAATTTAAAACCAAAACACGCAAGGGGTGGTTTTGGCAAAACCAAACCCAGATCCAAAACACAAGGAGATACAGATCCAAAACCAAAACACAGGGGTCGGAGCACATCCCTAATAAATATACATATACAACATACACTCACACATAAACAGTATACACACTAACACATATATACACATTAGAGATGAGCGAGTTCAGATTTCAGAGATCCGAACCCACCCAAACTTAGGGGATCCAAGTCAGATCCGAGTCGGCTCGGGTTTTCCCACCTGATCTGAAAACGAGGCAAAACGTCATCATCCCACTGTTGGATTTTCATGGGTTTTGGATTCTATAAAGGTTCCACGATCGCCGACATTTTTCATTCAGGCTGTGGAGATTGAAGAGGAAGGGAGCTGGGAGCTGTGCTGACGGAGCTGGGAGCTGTGCTGTTCTGTTCTATTCTGCTGTGCATAGGGGCTGGCTACTCTTGTGCCAGGGGCAGGCTTCTTATGTCCATAGGGGGCGGGCCTGACTGTTGTCCATATACTGGGGCTGGCTTGCTATTGTCCTGTCCACTCCATAGGGGCTGGCTGTTGTCCATAATATCCATATATATTGGGGCTGGCTGGCTGATGTCCTGTCCACTCCATAGGGGTTGGCTGGCTGTTGTCTACAGGGGCAGGCTATGCTGCTGTGTTGTCCAGGGGGTGCTTTGTCCATCAGGGGTACTATTAACCCCTAGTGTGAAAAAAAATAAAGTATTTTTTATTTTTATTTCTGTGTGTGTGTGCATGCCTGTTAGCCACAGGCTGATATACCAGGGCTTAAGTCAGACCAAAAGTCAGGCTAAAAAAATCAACTTTTTCTCTATTAAAGAAAAAAAAATCTAAAGCTAAGCCAGCTTTAGAGAAACAAAAAATTGGAAATATGCCTTTCACTACACGAAGTGGCAAGGAAAGGATAAGGCCTTGGCCTTTATTTATGACTGATGGTTCAAGTTGTGATGATTTAAGCCCTTCTGCTTGTAGAAGAGGTACAAAAAATTTTTTTAATTGTCTACGAAAAGTCACAAATCCCCGAGGAGAGTCAAAGTGTGTCCGTGGTTGCCATGTGTGAACCTGACCTTTCTAATACTGTACTTGAAGAGGATCCTACTTCCACCATTTGTGTGCCCTCTGCAATTGTGGGGATGAGCAGCACAAGTCAACATGCTGACGTAGAAATCGACGATACTTCTGTGGAACTGCACAAAGAGGATGAGGAGGATATTTATGTAGTTGGCGATAACAACAACAAGGATGATGAGGATGTTGATGATGATGATAAGGATGTTGCTGCGGAGGGTGTTTGTGCAAAATCTGTAAATCAGTTGTTGCCCATGGTGGGAAAAATCCCATTGTTGGCATGCCTGGGCAAAGGACCAAAAAATCCACATCTCATGTGTGGAATCATTTACACCCAAATCCAGACAACCTTTACCAAGCCATTTGTAACCATTGCCATGTAACAGTGAGTAGAGGTAGCCATCATGGAATCTCCTCCCTGTTATGTCATTTGCAGCACATTCATCAAATTGGAAAGGGTATAGAAACTTTGGGGACAAAAAAACAAACAACAATCAGTCCAGTGTCACCTAGCTGCTCCCTTCTATCTGGATCCAAGCGCCTGCAATATCCACCTACCAACACCTGCATTATCATCAACATCCTTATTCGTGATTGGAAGTAGTCCTGCATCCAATATCATAAGGACTGACTCCTCTCCTATCCATTGTTCCTTAGAAGGATCCTTGAGTGTTACGCCTGCTGAGTGTTATGCCTTGAGTGTTACGCTTTGAGTGTTATGCCTGCTGCTGTTGCTATGAGTGGATCAGGAAAAAAACTACTTTTAGTAGTTCAAGTTCAACCAAACAATTGACTGTCACACAATCCTTTGCAAACACCTAGTTGCACAGCGGATTACTGAAACCATAACAGCTATGCTGGTATTAGATGTGCGTCCAATATCTGCCATTAATGTAGTGGGTTTTAGACAGTTAATGGAGGTCCTGTGTCCTCGCTACCGTGTCCCTTCTAGATTACACTTCCCTAAAATAGCAATTACCAATCTGTACAAGGACATTATTAATGTCCTCCGAAATGCCGTTGTGCCCACTTTCCACTTAACCACAGATATGTTGACAAATGGAACAGGGCAAACTAAAGATTACATGACTGTGACAGCCCACTGGGTAGGTGTATTGCCTAAACAGTGCAAACAGCAGCAGCAGCATGTGACAAATGCCAGCTCATTCAGAGGCAGGCTACTCTGTGTATCACCGATTTTACTAAGAGGCATATCACTGAGATCCTCTTAGAAAAACTCATGGAAATCATTGCAAAATGGCTTATCCCACTTGGACTCTCCTCGGGATTTGTGATTTCTGACAATACCAGCAATATTGTGCGAGCATTACATCTGGGCGAATTCGAACACATCCCATGTTTTGCTCACACAATGAATTTGGTGGTGCAACATTTTTTTTTAAATGACAGGGGCATTCAGGAGATGCTCTCAGTGGTCCGAAAGATTCCTGGACATTTTCGACATTCAGCAACTGCATGTCGAAGATAGCAACACCAGCAAGAACTGTTGAATTTGCTCTGCCATCAGCTGAAGCAAGAGGTAGTAACTAGGTTGAATTCTACCCTCTATATGCTTCAGCAGATGGAGGAGCAGAAAAAGGCCATCCAAGGCTACACTGCAGCCTATGACATAGGGAGAGGAGTGGGAATGCACCTTAGTCAAGCACAGTGGAGAATAATTTCCGTGTTGTGCAAGATTCTCAAACCCTTTGAACTTGCCACATGTGAAGTTAGTTCAGACACTGCCAGCTTGAGTCAGGTCATTCCCCTAATCAGACTTTTGCAAAAGCAGCTGGAGAAGGTGAAGGAGGAGCTGAAATGGAGTGATTCCGCTAAGTATGTAAAACTTGTAGATCAAGCCCTAAATTCACTTCGACAGGATCCAAGGGTCGTCAATCTCTTGAAATCAGATCACTATATTTTGGTGACCATACTTGATCCTAGGTTTAAGTCATACCTTGTGTCTTTCTTTCCGACAGACATAAATTTGAAAAGATGCAAAGAGCTGGTGGTGAAAAAATTGTCAGCTCAAGCGGAACGTGACACGGCAGCATCTCCTCCTTCAATTTCTACAGCTGCCAGGAAAAAACTAAATTTTCCAAAGAGACATACGGCTGGTGGTTATGCAGATCAGTCATCAAAACCTCATGACATCTGGTTGGGTCTGACAGAACTGCCTACAATGAGTAACATGTCTGATACGGTCACTATTTAGAGAATGGTGGATGACTATTTTAGGGATAGCTTCCAAATATACATGTCAGACAGTCCGTTTCACTACTGGAAGGAAAAAGAGGCAATTTGGAGTCCCTTACACACAAACTGGCTTTGCTGTACTTAAGTTGCCCACCCTCCAGTGTATACTCTGAAAGAGTTTTCAGCACAGCCGGGAACCTTGTCAGTGATCATCGTAGGGCAGCACAGATGGTGTAATGGTTAGCGTTACTGCCTCACAGCACTGAGGTCGTGGGTTCGATTCTCACCACAGCCCTAACTGTGCGGAGTTTGTGTATTCTCCCTGTGCTTGCGTGGGTTTCCTCCGGGTACTCTGGTTTCCTCCCACACTCCAAAAAATATACTGGTAAGTTAATTGGCTCCCAACAAAACTTAACCCTAGTGTGTATGTGTGTACGTGTACATGTGGTAGGGAATATAGAGTGTTAGCTCCAGTGGCATAAATTCATCCCAGACGCCCGGAGGCAAGTTATAATTTGGTGACCCCCCCTTGTCTCAGCCGCTGACACTGTAATGTAGCAATTTGCATGCAGACAGGCTATAGATAGACGAAGACAGCAGCTGATGGTCTGACATGGAGCTCTCCACTAGTGTATGGTGGATTCTCAGGTGCCGAGAAGAGGTGCCATGTATTGAGCGGCCGTGACGGTATACTCCGGGTACATAGTTACAGCCCTAAGTGGGATGAATATGTTGTGGACAGAGGGAGGAGGTGCTCCTTCAGAGCTGGAGCCCGGCGGCAGTCGCCACCATTGTTCTGCTCCTGGTTAGCTCCACTGGGGCAGGGACTGATGTGAATGGTCAGATCTTCTCTGTAAAGCGCTGCGCTATATAAATAACTGATAATAAACAAAAAATAAATAAATAAAATAAATCGTAGGAGGTTACTTGCCCAAAATGTGGAAAAGATGATGTTCATCAAAATGAATTACAAATTCCACAAGGGAGACCTTTACCAGCACTTAAGTCCAAAAAATACAGAAGCGTCTGTAATGGTGGATTCCAGCGGGGACTAATTAATATTGTGTGAAGAAGAGGAGGATGCACACACTGATGGGGATGATGATGACGACATCTAATCTAATGTATTGTAAAGCCAGTTTGTGTATGAGATCATTGCTACCAATGTCCACTGCACATTGGCAGCTTGTTTTGTTGGGGGTACAAACAAACCGATCATTTCAGTCACAACTGGCAATCCCTGTCGCTGAAGTAATTGGTTTGTTAAACTGTGAATGTCCTGTTTCATATATACAACATAAGGGTGGGTTGGAGGGCTCAAGGACAATTCCATCTTGCACCTTTTTCCTTTCCATTATGTGCTGTTTGGGTATTGCTGCCTGACATTTTTAATGTTATGGTTTATGAATGTCCAGAAATTGTAATGGCCACAGACAGCATCTCCTGCATGCCACTTTCATTTTTTTTAAAGAAAAGTCTGAACAAACTGCTGCTTGTTGTGTCAACCCGGCGACATAAGTCGCACAACAGTGACATTCAGCCAAGGGTTGTCAGCCCTCAAGGCTGCTACACGGCCCAAAGGCCGCATCCTGCTTCACATCCCAAAGACCACCTGTTGTCACTCCTCACCAGCCCTCAAGGCTGTAACGGCCGCAACTTGCCATGAGTTCCAGCCCTCAAGGCTGTTGCAGGACTGGTTCCTTCCTAATCATAGCTCTGTATTTCACTACTACTCAGCCCAGAGGCTGCATGAACAATTAACTATCAACTACCAATTCTTCAGCCAGTGGCTGCACTAATTATCAAGTATCAACTCTTCTTATTTCAGCCAGTTGCTGCACTAATTATCAAGTATCAACTCTTCTTACTTCAGCCACTGGCTGCACCAATTATCAATTCTTCAGCCAGTGGCTGCACCAATTATCAAGTATCAACTCTTCTTACTTCAGCCAGTGGCTGCACCAATTATCAATTCTTCAGCCAGTTTCTGCACCAATTATCAACTCTTCTTACTTCAGCCAGTGGCTGCACCAATTATCAATTCTTCAGCCAGTGGCTGCACCAATTATCAAGTAGCAACTCTTCTTACTTCAGCCAGTGGCTCTACCAATTATTCTTCTGCCAGTGGCTGCACCAATTATCAAGTATCAACTCTTCTTACTTCAGCCAGTGGCTCTATCAATTATTCTTCTGCCAGTGGCTGCACCAATTATCAAGTATCAACTCTTCTTACTTCAGCCAGTGGCTGCACCAATTATCAATTCTTCAGCCAGTTGCTGCACTAATTACCAAGTATCAACTCTTCTTACTTCAGCCAGTGGCTGCGCCAACTATCAACTATCAATTCTTCAATCTTCAAGGGGTACCCCAACCATCATCTTTGCACAGTCCTCAACTGTATTTATCACTCAGTTTTGAGCCAGCTAGCTGGATGCAACCTTTTGGCCCTTAACTAGATGAAAAATATCAGCATTGTGATCTGTGAGGTGGTCAAATTTGACTGGAAATGAGTGGAAATAAATATTATTGAGGTTGATAATACTGTAGAAACAAACATTTTATGTGAATTTAGCTGTTTTTGTGATCCAAAACCAAAACCGAAAAACAAAACACGGTGGTGAGGTTTTGGTAAAACCAATCCAGATCCAAAACCAGAGGAGATCCAGATCCAAAACAAAAACACGAGGGTCGGCACCAGGGCCGCCATCAGGGGGGACTGTCGGGACTGGAGTCTTGGGCCTGAACACTGGTAGAATGGAGGTGGGGCCGCCAGGGCCCATTATCTGAGAGGACGCAACTATGGACCACCCTTTAGCCAGCTGGGCAAAAATGTATTCTAATTACTGTCCGGTCCGCTACGCACCGCCTGCCTGGTAACAACCAGAGAGTTGTTACAAGAGGAGAGGAATCTCTAGTGCTCCATCTCCCCTGCCTCTAGTCACTGCCTTTCAGTGCACGCACGGCCTAATGACGTCATGCCATGCATTCTTTTTTGTTTGCCTGTGGCTGCATGTGAAGGAGAGGAGACTGAGAAGAGCCAAGGAGGATCAAAGCACAGGAGCAGGGGTACACTGCAGAGTGTGTAGCCTACCCTCTGCTTGTGCTGGGAGAAAGACCCAATGTGACAGCTGACCCTGAACCCTGAAGCAGAGAAGAGGGGATGCTGCCTACAGTAACTAAGCTATCAGGTAAGTGTGTGTGTATATATATATATATATATATATATGTATATGTGTGTGTATAAATTTGTATATCCAAATCTCTTGAACTATGCTGAGCCCCATTTACTTTATTCCATCATTGGTAGGCTCTGTGGATGCCACTTTGGGTAGAACCCCCAGCTGATGCCTTGGACTTTGTTTGATGGGAGTATGGCTGTTCTTCTACAACCTCTGTGTAACTTCCCCTCACTTTCCCTGTCCTCACCCTCCCTGTAACTTCCCCTCAGTGTCCCTGCCCTCACCCTCCCTGTTATTTCCCCTCAGTGTCCCTGACCTCACCCTCCCTGTAACCACCCCTCAGTGTCCCTGCTCTCACCCTCCCTGTAACCTCCCCTCAGTGTCCCTACCCTAACCCTCTCTGTAATTTCCCCTTAGTATACCAGCTCACACCCTTCCTGAATGTTCCCTCAGTGTCCCTGCCCTCACATTCTCTGTAGAATCAGGCCCAATACTGAATATGTAACTTGAGTTCTATATTAAGGTACCAAGTAGAAACGTGCCATACAGTACTTCTTAAGCATTAAGTGGATTGTTTCAGAGAAATCATTACCTATTATGTCATAGGGGCCAATTCAATTCTGTGTACTATTGATAGCACAGGCAGGGAGCTCCCAGAACTATTCAAGTTCAGCGCACGTTTAGGTCGACTAATTGACTTCTCCCCACACCCTCCTGAGGGTGTGAGGAGGAATCTGACTAAAGTGCCAGCTGCACGGCTGTTTTTCCGGCTTAACACAGAGCTAACAGCCTTGCTGCTTAAGTTGTGAGAACCGGCATTATCTGACTTAAATGCTTCAAGTCGGACTTCACATCGCAGTCAATTGAATAGCTCTGGGACCAACATCCCGGCGCTATACAATTTGAATTGCCCCCATAGTGTAGAGATATCCAGGTATTGTTTGTAATAAGAATATCAGTCTGAGCTCCCTGTGTCTCCCAACTTCTGCTGTCATGGCTGTATTGACTGCAGACTCCAAACTGGTGAATGGGCAGCTGTAGCAGTATAAATACAGGTGTAAGACCTTTTTCAGTGGCACTGATCACACACCAAGGGTGCCAATCCACAAAGAAAAGGGAGGGGGCTATAGCTACTAAAAAGTGTGCTTAATTGTAATTGTTTATCACTGAAAGCCAACCTTGTGTTAGGGAACAAGGGCTGAGCAAAGTAATCTGCTGTTCCATAGTAATTCTTCTGATGCCTTCAGGAGATGTTTACTGCTAACTGTAAGCTTCCAGGGTTAGTTGCAAGATCTTTTTCCAGGTGAGCAAGGGATCCGTTAACACCTGCCTGAGCATCACAGCTGAAATTAGGGTGGTTGGGAAGGAGGCAGGAAACACATGGATATGCTGCAGTGGGATATAACTGTTTAGCTGTTTGTCTTATATATTGTACCACTTTTTCTTGTTTGTTTTTTAAACAGTGCAGATCCCCTCTCCCCCAAAATGTGCCAAGCAAGCAGCTCATAGCACCTGCATGAGTGTTAAAACACATCTAAATTTAACAAAATTTTAACTCTGCTGCTTAGTGGAGCCCTGGGAACTAGAACGTGGAATGTTTTCCCTGTGGCTCCAGCACTGCCTATGGGGAGGGGTGACAGCCTATGGGGAGGGGTGGCAGCTTGGACCAAAGTAGCATATAACCATCGGCAAGTTTATTATAACTTATATTAAATGCAAGAGCAGTTATTTTTATGTAAGGTTGCTTAACCAACTAAATAGTTTGTCTGTATGCATTTTTAGCCAATTAATGTTGGGACTAACAGCCTGACCAATATTTCTAACGTAATATTTCTAACGTAATATACACATTCAGAAGGTCGTTAGGAGGGGGGGAGCGGGGGGGGGGGGGCCCTGCCTACTTTGTCAGTCCCTGGACACCACAATTTCTGATGGCAGCCCTGATCGGCGCACTTCTCTAATACACATTAACACATACATACACACTAACACATACACATAACACATATACACCATGACTCATATACACACAGAATCACATACATACATAAACACACACACACAAACAGTACACAAACATACCTTTACTTCAGCAGCAGCAGCTGTAGGACCAATCCTGGTTGCAACAGGGGCCGGGCACCTTGATTCATTAGGCCCACACCCCGCGATGTAATGCCGCGATTCACAGTTTTATGGGAGCGGGGCTTGTCAAATTGTCTCTGCCCCAGATGCAGCCAGTCACTGTAGGGAGGAATTGGTGTGTCGGGGGGGGGTTGCTGAGCCAGTATCTGGGTGTGCTGGTTGTATCAGTGTCCGGTATCTGGGTGTGCTGGTGATTAACACTAGTTCAGTAATCTTGCCTTGGTCTTCTTTACAGGGTATATCGGGAGAGGAGAGTAGAGGCTGAACGCTTTAAGGGAGAACCTCTGCCAGGCATCGAGGTCAGTGTCTGACTGTCGGGGGTCAGTGGTTATCAGCCAGCTATCCCCCAGGTGCCGAGTGACATACTGTGTTTCCGCTGCCTGGGGAGCGGATAGTATAGTGTGGGCTTCTCAAAAAAAAACTCTATCACATACCCCCTCCACTTGAAAGGGACTCACCTCCTGCTCTATCACCATCTGTCTCCTTCCTTCCCTCCTCTGTAGCTGGGAGCTCCGTCGCCACGGTGTCCTTCTGGGTTTTACTTTGCTTGGTGTCACGTGACTTCCTGGCCAGAGCAGTGCACGACTCAATGGCTTCATTGTCAGTTTGTCAATTTGTTGCTTTTGTCCTTTCAATCCTTGTGTGGACCTTCCTCTGGGAGAATATGAGCATGTCATATGGTTTGGTCTATTGTGGTATATATGTCCTGTATGGGCACACCCCCTTCTTGATTGATTAATTGGTATTGATTTTTTATTGGTTCTTATCTCTGATGTTAGTTCTGTACTTAGATTCAGGTTTAGCTCTATGCTGTTACCAATGTAGTTAATTTGGGTACATGTCCAATCTATTACACATGTATTTTAAATTATTTAATTAACCATACTCAATATATGATGTGTATTGATTATGTATATTAATTACTTCTCACATATCCTAATATTGTTATAAGAGAATTATATACAGTTTAGGATCTAGATTCTCTTAAATGCTGGGTTTTAAACACGTAAAGAATTTTGGAACATTATTGTCTTAATATTTGCAGATAATGGACCTAATCTCATTATCTATGTTCAAACTTCTGAGATGCAATGTTCCCATCTCTATCATGTACTTCAATTCTTCTCTGTTAATTGCCTTCATAAAGCCTCCTCCCCTCCTGTTTGGTTTCACAATTTTTATGCCTGTAAATTTCAGTGCTTGGGGTCACAACTGTGATGTTTTTGGAAGTTTGAGGACAGGGCATGGTCTTCTGTGCCCTTTCTGATGTTTTGCATGTGTTCATTTAACCTAATTTTCAATGGTCTTATTGTCCTCCCTATGTATTGCCTTGGGCAGAGACATTCTACCATGTATATGACCCCTTTGCTGTTACACGAGATAGTGTCTTTAATGTCAAATTGAAGTTTATTTGTAGTTGTTGTTACTGTGTGTATTGGTTCTCCTTCTATCAGTAGTTGTGCATGCTATGCATGCACCTCAATAGTAGAAGCCCCCTTTTACCTTGTCTCCATTTAGCGTGGTTTGTATAGTATCTTTTGGGGGAATGTGGTTCCTAACGAGTTTTGTCTTTACATCTGGTGCCTTCCTATACATTACTTTTGGCCTATTTGGAAGAATTTTGGAAAGGACTTCGTCTTGTAACAAGATTGACAAATGTTTGTTGATTATTTTCTTTATTTGTCCTGCTTGTCTGTTATACTGGGTTACAAAGAAAATGTATTTTGGTATTTATTGGGATTGTTCCTTTTTATTGTATTTAAGGAGTGGTTCTCTGTCTGCTTCCCTTATTTTATTATAAGCGCTTTCTACATGGTCCTTGTTTTTCTAACAGTTGTTCTTTTAATACCTTTCCCTGTTTCTCATAATCTAGTTTATTTGAATAGTTTCTCCTGATTCTTTGAAATTGTCCGGTTGGTATACTCCACAACCAATCCAGATGGTGCCCACTGGTTGCAAGAGTAAAGCTGTTTACATCAACGGTCTTATAGAATGTGTTAGTATGGATCTGTTGATTTGAGATGAAAATTTTGAGGTCTAAGAATTCTGCTTCTAATTGACTGTATTTGGTGGTAAAAATGAGATTTTGATTGTTCTTGTTAATGTATCCTATGAAATTCTCTAGTGATTGTTGGTCTCCTCCCCAAATAAATAATATGTCGTCAATGAATCTTTGCCAGAGGACAAGGTTTGCGCCAAGCTTGCTATGAGACTGTAAGGACATGAGATATGTGTTAAAAATGTATTTGCAGCATCTCAGACCCTGCAGCAATTATTTAATTTTTTAGCCCATTGTGTTCCCCGATCTGTCTGCTAGTGTAAGAGTGTTCATTTACAGGACTTATACTTTTGCAGTAGCAGGGGTATATTATATATTGTACTAATGGAAGTAAAGGTAATATTTAATACTTGATAAGCCTTGATGTTAGCCTTGTCCATATGTCTGTGTTATTCATAACCAGTAGAGCAATGTAACACCTCACAGAACAAAAGACCTCCTAAATTAATACCAACCTCCGCAGGGGACCCTCAGGACCTACACCTCCTTCCATTTGCCTCTCTTTATCCCTCACTGGAAGCTGGCAGACTGAACGGAACCAACCCAGCAGGTGTTCGTCAGGGAAGTAATATCCGGGGGAGGTAGGAGGAAGTTACAGCATAAGGGACTCGCACCAGGCAGGAAATGGTGCAACTACCCTGGGTGGTCACAATATCATGGGAAATTTGAAGGTTTCAAAAGAGGTCACCGAAGGCAGCTGAGGATGTTAATCACTGACCTTCGCTAAGAGGTAATCTCTGCCAAGGTGCTTAGTGGAACGCATCGCCAGTTCTGTGTGGATTTATACTTTGGAAATTCTGTGTGGATGAATACTCTATCACTGCTGTGTGTTCTGTGATAGTTTCTACCATGTAGGACCTTGGAAACGCTTGAGGGGACTTATAAGCTATTCACTGCTCTGTGATAGTTTTCTCCTGTGGGACTGTGCATCTCTAGCTATTTCGGGAAATTGTTCTGGAACTTTATACGCTGCTGAGACTGGCCCTATCTGGACTGCTACCTGCAAATTGTCTGTTCACTGTATTCACCTCTTGTCCTTACATATTATCTATTTCTGTGTGCTGTGGAAAAATAAACCATCACTTTGGTTTCATCTGCTCGGTGTCTGGGTGATTGAGAGAACCCCGTATCCTCAGATTTGGTGGCAGTGACAATGGGATCATTCAGACACCAGCTTTTGAGCACAAAGTCAGAAAATACAGTAGGCAATGGATCCAGCACCACTATGGTACCGATACCTCTAGAAGGGCCCACTGCAGGATCTCTGCCAAACTAAATAGATTGAGTTTTATGCACAGGACACCAGAGACATATTAATGACAAAACTAGCCCAGTGGGACCAAGATCATTCAGAGGAGGGGGCGATGATCAGTAGAGGGAGTTGCTGGCAGTGCTAGGACAAGGAGCAGTGGTACTGGGGGCCACCCTGGGAGCACACACCTACACCCCTGCCCAACCAGTATCGGTAAGTCAGCCAGCCAGGCTGCAATAGCAGGATATCCCGCCTTTTGATGAGACCAGCTTGGATATTTATAACCATTTACCGACTGTTTTAATCAATGATGACTCTGCATAGGATTGAGGCAGCAGAGTGGCCTCGATATTTGCTACCCAGTCTGATAGGATGGGCGCTGGATGCGTGCCATGCTTTGTGTCTAGAACAGACACTGCTTGCCAGATATGCGGTGACTGCTGAATCATACTGCACCAAGTTCCGGTCGATGTCATGGAAAGGGGATTCCTCATTTACAGATTTTAATCACCTGTTGCGGCAGAACTGTGAAAGGTGTCTGGCTGGAAAGCTGGCATTTACTGCAGTGGAGGTTAAAAATGTTATTACCCTGAAACAGTTGCTTAACAAGATGTCCCCAGAAATTAGAGAGTGGGTGGTGGAACAGAACCCCAACACTCCAGAGAAAGCACCACACCTAGCCGACAAGTTCACAGCTAACAGGCCCTGGTGGAGAGGAGCCAGTGCAGTAGAGAGGTCAGCCCCCCGATGGCCCCAACCAGACCAGAATCCCTACCTTGCAACCCAGCGCCCGGCCCCACTACACACCCCAGCTCCGCAAACAGCCAATCTAAGGCCACGGGTCCCAGCACTTCCCAAGCCCCGGCGGTGCTTCAACTGTTGCCAGGTAGGGCATGTGCAATGAGACTGTCTGCAGGGAAGATGACCATTTCCGGGTGCCTGGCCAGCTGTGCCCAGGGTAGCTGTGTGCAGGAAATGACATTTGGGGGTGGGGAGGGGAACTGCATTCCTGATGTGCCAGAGGTGGAGGATCCTATCAAGTGGAGGTGTTAGCAGCTATTGGGAAAGCTATCCCGGATAATATGATGGCCCACCTACAGCCTGTTAAAGTCAATGTGCAGGAACTGCAAGGATTGAGAGACTAATCCCTCCCTGCCAACTGTTGGAGAAATGGAAAGTTAAAATCTCCATGGCAGAAGGGCAGATCACCATTATCCCCATGGCCCAGGTACACTGGGATTGGGGCCTCAACTCAGGGGAAGTGAAGGTGGGACTTTTGGGTTGGTTACCCACCCATTATATTCTGGGAAATGATCTGGGCAGTGGTTTGGCTAGTTATTTTTTTTTTGAGCTATCACCCGGAGCCAAGCAGTCATTGGCGACAGCACTCGAGGATCCTCCCCGCCCAGCACCGGGGGATCAATGGCTACAACCCCTGACCTGTCACCGGTGAGTAGCACTGAACCAGACTTGTTTGACTGTGATGGGAATCTGGGTGAGCTAGATAGGACTGCATTTAGGGAAGCCCAACGGACAGACCCTTCCCTAGCTAGCCTCTGCAGTGTGGCAGAACGGGTGGATTCGGGACCTCAGGGGGATTGCATCCAGTGGGTGGAGGGAAGACTGGACAGGGTGCCTGCAAAAGTAGACCCCTTAGAGCCCGAAGTCCTAAGGAAACAGTTGATTGTTCCCCAGCAGTTCCATATCAGGTTGCTAACACTTCCCCATGACACTCCCTTAGCAGGCCACTTAGGGGTTCGTAAAACCCATGCCTGGCTATTTCGGCTGTAAAACGGATAGGGAATCCTGTGAGGGATGTCAACGCCTTGTGAGTCCCGCATGTCGAGCTCCCCTATAACCCATGCGTGTCATAAGCGAGCCATTTAAGAGTGGCAATGGACATTGTTGGGCCTTTTAAGAAACCAAGCCAAACAGGGAAGAAATACATACTGACCGTAGTTGACTACGCGACTAGATACCCTGAGGCAGTGGTCCTGGCATCCATAGATGCTGAGCATATTGCCCAGGCTCTCATGGATATCTTAAGCTGGGTAGAATTTCCCCAAGAAGTAGTTACCGCTCAGGGTACACGATTTCAAGGGGACTTGCTGCAAACAGTATGTGACAAATTGGGTTTAATGGGACCCTAAAGCAGTTGCTGCAGGCATATGCTGAATCAGAGGGGGGGATTGGGAGAAGTCGTTGCAGCAGCTACTATTCGCGTACCGTGAAGTGCCACAAGATTCCACCGGATTCTCCCCTTTCGAGTTAATATATGCACGAAGGGTATGAGGGCCTCTAGACCTAGTCCAGGAAAGCTGGGAAGGGACATTCCAGGAACCTGAGGTTCCTGTCCTGGAGTATGTAGTCCAAATGAGGGAGAGATTGCAGCATTTGATGCAGCTTGCACATAATCACATGCTGGGGGCACAGGAACGGCAGCTCAAGTACTACAACCAGCAGGTGCACAAAAGGGAGCTAGATGTTGGGCAGAAAGTGATGGTGCTAGTACCTGCCCAAAAACACAAGTTACAGGCAACCTGGGCAGGGCCCTATACCACAGCGGGTTGCCAGGGTCAGGTATATTATATTATTGCCCTAGGTCCAACAGGGAAGTGGGTGGGTACCTATCACATAAATAGGTTAAAGGAGTATGTCACTAAGGAAATAGGAGCTGTGGCAATCTGCTGCCCACCTATGGATGACCCAGAGACTGACCCTATCCCTGACATTTTAGCAGCAACCAAAAAGGATCTAGGGGTAGAGGCAGTGCCCATAGGCTCACAGTGAACAGAAACCCAGGCCAGACAGATGAGGGAGGTGTTGGAGGTAGAGAGAACTCAATTCACCAGCAGACCAGAGCGTATCCATGTAGTGGCCCATCATGTCGACACCGGGGGGGGGGGCTCGGCCCATTAGGAAACCCACATATCGGGTGAATCCCAAGGTGCTGGACATGATCAAAAAAGAGGTTGATGAAATGCTGGCACTTGGGGCCATTGTACCATCTACTAGTCCCTGGGCGGCCAGTGTAGTCTTAGTGCCTATAAAGGATTGGAGCACTCACTTCTGCATGGACTATAGAAAGCTGAATGAGGTGACTGTGATGGATGCATTTCCCATGCCTTGGGTAGATGAGTTGCTAGACAGGTTGGGGGCAGCTCCACTGTGGACCTTATTTAGGGGTACTGGCAGATACCCCTTAGGAGGAAGGCACAGGAGAGGTCTGCATTCAGCACCTCATTTGGGCTATTTGAATTCGCAGCCATGACCTTTGGTATGAAGAATGCCCCAGCCACCTTTTAGCGTACAGTAGATCGCGTGCTAACAGGGTGTCAGGAGTTCGCCCAGGCATACCTGGATGACATAGCCATTTTTAGTGAGACTTGGGAGGAACATCTGCAGCATGTTGCCCAGATGCTAGCCCAGATTAGCCAGGTGGGGATGACTATCAGACTGGACAAATGTCAGATGTGGATGACATAGGTGTTGTATCTCAGGCACAGGGTTGATGGAGGCCAAATTCGTCCAGAGCCAGCAAAAATGTAAGCCATCTTGAAGTGGCCTCATCCCACTAACCAAAAACAGGTACTTGCCTTCTTTGGAATGGCAGGGTACTATCGGAAGTTTGTGCCCCAGTACAGCACCATTGCCAAGCCATTAACTGACCTGACGACCAAAAAGTATGCCCAAGAAATTGACTGGACCCCTGAGTGTGAATTTTTCCCAGCTTAAGGAAATTTTGTCCCAGTCCCCAGTATTAGCAGCCCCCGAATTTCACAAGTGGTTCACTGTGCAAAGTGCAAACTGATGCCTCAGGTTATGGAATAGGAGCTGTGTTGAGCCAAGTAGGGGAAGATGGATGTGAACACCCAGTGGCTTTTCTCTTGCGGAAGCTTGTCGACCATGAGGTAGCCTATGCCACTATTGAAAAGGAGTGTCTGGCTATAGTCTGGGCCCTTAAGAAGCTGCAGCCATACGTGTATGGATGCGAGTTCTCAGTGGTCACAGATCATAACCCCCTTAGTTGGCTACAATGTACCGCAGTAGACAATGGACGCTTGCTAAGATGGAGTTTGGCCCTGCAACTGTACAACTTCTCTATTTCCCACAAAAAGGGTAGAGATCGTGGAACGCAAATGGCTTGTCCCGCCAGCAGGAACAAGACCCAGTTCTACGCAACACAGGAAGACCTATCACCGCCTCATCCAGTCAGTAATGATTCTGGATCCCCCCTGGAAACAAGGCCTAAAAAGTGGGTGAGGAATGTAAGGACATGAGATATGTGTTAAAAATGTATTTGCAGCATCTCAGACCCTGCAGAAATTAATTAACTTTTTAGCTATGTGTTCCCCAAACCGTCTGCTAGTGTAAGTGTGTTCATTCACAGGACTTATACTTTTGCAGTAGCAGGTATATTCTATACTGTAATAATGTAAGTAAAGGTAATATTTAATACTTGATAAGCCTTGATGTTAGTCTTGTCCATATATCTGTGTTATTCATAACCAGTAGAGCAATGTAACACCTCACAGAACAAAAGACCTCCTAAGTTAATTCCCACCTCCACAGGGGACACTCAGGACCTACACCTCCTTCCATTTGCCTCTATTTGTCCCTCACTGGAAGCTGGCAGACTGAACAGAACCAACCCAGCAGGTGTTCGTCAGGGAAGTAATATACGGGGGAGGTAGGAGGAAGTTACAGCATAAGGGACTCGCACCAGGCAGGAAATGGTGCAACTACCCTGGGTGGTCACAATATCATGGGAAATTTGAAGGTTTCAAAAGAGGTCACCGAAGGCAGCTCAGGATGTTAGTCACTGACCTTGGCTAAGAGGTAATCTCTGCCAAGGAGCTTAGTGGAATGCATCACCAGTTCTGTGTGGATTTATACTTCGGAAATTCTGTGAGGATGAATACTCTATAACTGCTGTGTGTGCTGTGATAGTTTCTACCATGTGGGACCTTGGAAATGCTTGAGGGGACTTATACGCTGTTCACTGCTGCATGATCGGTGATAGTTTTCCCCTGTGGGACTGTGCATCTCTAGCTACTTCATGAAATTGTTCTAGGACTTTATACACTGCTGAGACTGGCCCTATCTGGACTGCTACCTGCAAATTGTCTGTTCACTGTATTCACATATTATCTATTTCAGTGTGCTGTGGAAAAATAAACCATCATTTTGGTTTCATCTGCTCGGTGTCTGGGTGATTGATAGAACCCCATATCCTCACAGAGACTAAATGTAGTCTTCCTCCCACAAGCTCATGAATAAATTTGCGTAGCTTGGCACAAACCTCATTCCCATAGCTGTCCCTGTGGTCTGTATGTAATAATCATTACCAAACCACACATAATTATGTGTTAGTTTGAAATACACACTTTAATAGAATGAACGCTATATGTAATAAATAACATGTATAACTGTATAAATGTGGCACCTGAAAAAAGGAAACAGGTTAAATAAATGTTTATAACTCCTTTATGGAGATAGTGTAGGTGGGTTAGATTCTATAATCACTGCCTTTTGATGAAAAACAGGAGGAAACTAACTTTCCCTACCTTACCATTTCTGCAAAGTCTGGTTCTTCCATTCTCTCACCAGAAAGATCATGCGGGCCGCGGGTGGGGAAGCTATCGATGGGAGCTGGATCCTGGGCCCTTGCTCAATGTGTGCCGCCGGCGTCTGGCTGTTAGCGGACGATGTTGATGACATCAGCGGGCTTCTCCGCGGGTGGGCAGAGGGAGCGGCCGTGTGGACGGAGATGCACAGTGTATCTGGAACAATCACCAGTAGCCTCCAACGCGTTTCGTGCGCACTTTGTCAAGGATGGCTTTGTTGTCAGCCTGGTATCTTTAAATACCCAGAAAACTTTATTGAAAACATTTTTAAAAACTTACTTCCTCCCAGAAGTAAGCTTAAAAAAGGAGGGATCCATGTGCTTATCCTCCATTTTGGAACTTATAATCCATAAACGTTATTTGTTAAATAAAAAATATTATTTTCTTTCTAGGTGCCACAAATGAGTTTTTTCTTTAGTTATCAGATAAAAATAAATATATATACTATAATGTTATATGTAATAAAAATGTAAAAAGTGTTTAAATAACTAAATTAATGATTAAAAATGTGGAAGTTAATTTTCTAAAAAAGCGTTCAGTTCTATTTCTATATTTAGTCCATGAGGTTGAAGGATTTGCAGTTCATACATCCATTTTGTTTCAGTTCTTCTTAAAGTGTTTACAACATCACCGCCTCTCCAGTCCTGGGCTATTTTCTGGATAATAATGAAGTTCAGACCTTCTGGATTTCTATTATGAACTTCTAGGAAATGATTTGAGAGGCTGTGCATCTTTAAGCCTCTTTTAATGTTGTACAGATGTTGTGCCAGTCTGATCTTCATCCTTCTTTTTGTTTGGCCCACATACTGTAGTCCACACGGACACTCTAACAGGTATATGACCTTTTCACTTTCACATCTTGTGGAATCTTTCGTTGTATAGGTCTTCCCCGTGTTTCTTGATGTAAACTTTGAATCAGGCTTTGTGGTTGGTATTTTTTGATTCTTGCAAGTCGCACAGGTAAGACAATAGATATATATATATATATATATATATATATATATAATTTGTGGAAAAAGCTAATGCTTTATTGCATTAGCGCATCTACGTTTCGGGGTACATTCCCCGTCATCAGGACACAAATAATACAATCAAAATACAAGTGATTTATACTCACAGACATGGTGCAATTTCCTGCCGCGTGCTGTCCCGGTCCCTGGTGTCCGGCGTCCTACTTCCGGTTACCATGTCAACATATGACCGGAAGTGACGCCCGCCGGGTCAAGGAACCTGCATTGCAGTTAGGAGTGACAAATGAGTGTTGTTAAAATGGTGTAAACTGTCCGCAAAAAGCGGGCTACACTATACAATCATAAATATACCATCTTCGATGTGCATTAAATACAATGTTATTTGGACATAAACAAACTTCCAATGTTATCAAAAAACTAACTATATATCATGATTTAGTTCTAATCAAGAAAACATATTGTAAACATTTTACTCCCTTTGCTGCATCTAGTGGGCAAGGTTGTTACTACGTATGTAAAAATGAACTATCCATATATACGGTACCAATCCAGGTACATTAATATATTACCACATGTTTATCTAAAATTATTATACTGTTGCCAACTACTTACTTAATTCCCTCTAAAACAAGAATTGGATGTTTAATGTTAAATTATACATACGGGGGACATCCATCCTCAGGGAGAGCACCGCAGCAAGGAAATCTTTTGCTCATACTACAGGAGTGCCGGTAATTTGGACTGGGTATATATATATATATATATATATATATATATATATATATATAGACTGCTTCCTACAAGAACTGGTACTGAAACAAAAAAGCCACTTAAAGGACACCATAAGTATCTTCCAAACCCTAGAAGAATTTACATGTAAAGAAAATTATATCATGGGCACAAGTGATGTTAAGTCACTTTATACATGTATAAACCATGAAGTCAGCTGTGAAAGTACAAGATTTTTCCTCTCAACAATGTCAGATATAAAAAATCAATAAATCAACTTCATTATGGAGATTATTGAATTTATTCTTACACACAAATACTTTTGGTAAGACGGAAGGTTCTACCTCCAATCAATGGGAACAGCAATGTGAACATCATTCGCACCTAGTTATGTGAACCTGTTCGTACCCAAGTGGGAAAACAATTGTATTTGGGAAAACAAAAAATTCAAGGAAAACATTGTATGTTGGAGAAGGTACATTAACAATTTATTCTTTGAATGGGATGGTACAGAGAAGGACTTAGAAGAATTTAAAGAATACATAAATGAAAATAACATTAATCTGGAATTTACAACAACAACAAGTAAAGAAAATGTCATATTCCTGGATTTAAAAATTTATATTAAAAATAAAAAATTTCATACCAAAAGCCACATCATAGAAGTCAATGGAAACAATGCTTTACCTGTGTCCAGCAACCACCATAGAAATTGGAAAAAGAACTTACCGGTGGGACAATTCAGAAGAATCAAGCATAATTGCATGGAAGAAGAGGCTTTCAAAGTGCAAAGTGAAGAATTGAAAAACAACTTTATGAATAAGGGCTATAAAGAAAAAGATCTGGATTTACAGATGGAGAAAGTACAGAAATTATAAAGAAAAGAACTAATTAAATACATACATAAAAAAGACAGTAAAAACCTAGATCTACTGTTCATAACTCAATTCAGTAACACCACTGCCATAGAGTCCATGATACAAAAACACTGGCACATCTTAAAATTAGACGAGGACCTACAATCAACTATTCCGAATCATCCACAAATCATTTACAAAAAAGCCAAAAATATGAAACAGGAACTTGTGAGAAGCTTCATTCCCCTGAAAGAGCAAGGACAAACTTCAATCAAAAAAGGACATCACTATTGTCTTACCTGTGTGGTTTGCAAGAATCAAAAAATACCAACCACAAAGCCTGTATGAAAGTTTACATCAAGAAACAAGGGGAAGACCTATACAACGAAAGATTCCACAAGCTGTGAAAGTGAAAAGGTCATATACCTGTTAAAGTATCCGTGTAGACTACAGTACGTGGGTCAAACAAAACGATAAAGATCAGACTGGCAGAACATCTGTACAACATTAAAAGAGGCTTAAAGACGCGCAGCCTCTCAAATCATTTCCTAGAAGTCCATAATAGAAATCCAGAAGGTCATTATTATCCAGAAAATAGCCCAGGACTGGAGAGGCGGTGATGTTGTAAAAACTTTAAGAACTGAAACAAAATGGATGTATGAACTGCAAACCCTTCAATCTCATGGACTAAATATAGAAATAGAACTGAATGCTTTTTTAGAAAATTAACTTCCACATTTTTAATCATTAATTTAGTTATTTAAACACTTTTTACATTTTTATTACATATAACATTATAGTATATATATTTATTTTTATCTGATAACTAAAGAAAAAACTCATTTGTGGCACCTAGAAAGAAAATAATATTTTTTATTTAACAAATAACGTTTATGGATTATAAGTTCCAAAATGGAGGATAAGCACATGGATCCCTCCTTTTTTAAGCTTACTTCTGGGAGGAAGTAAGTTTTTAAAAAAATTTTCAATAAAGTTTTCTGGGTATTTAAAGATACCAGGCTGACAACAAAGCCATCCTTGACAAAGTGCGCACGAAACGCGTTGGAGGCTACTGGTGATTGTTCCAGACACACTGTGCATCTCCGTCCACACGGCCGCTCCCTCTGCCCACCCGCGGAGAAGCCCGCTGATGTCATCAACATCGGCTGCTAACAGCCAGACGCCGGCGGCACACATTGAGCAAGGGCCCAGGATCCGGCTCCCATCAACAGCTCCCCCACCCGCAGCCCGCACAATCTCTCTGGTGAGAGAATGGAAGAACCAGACTTTGCAGAAATGGTAAGGTAGGGAAAGTAAGTTTCCTCCTGTTTTTCATCAAAATGCACAGTGATTATAGAATGGAACCCACCTACACTATCTCCATAAAGGAGTTATAAACATTTATTTAACCTGTTTCTTTTTTTCAGGTGCCACATTTATACAGTTATACATGTTATTTATTACATATAGTGCTCATTCTATTATAAGTTTTACCTAAATTCTATTGAGCTGCTGCATATAATTAGCGCGGAGATATATTTTTTTATCCAATACACACTTTAAGATGAAGTCCCATTGGTCGTGATCCATGTTCTCATCTTTAGTTAAAAAGTGATGTATACTATCAAGTCCTTGTTCATGTTTTATCACGGTGTTTAATGATGTTACAGCACACGTCACTACCCATAGCTTGTCCTCCCATGTTATGTGTTGTAGTTTATTGAGGATATCAGTTGTGTCACGTAGATATGATTTTTCGATTTAAACATAAGGTTGTAGGTTAGTATCTAGGTATTCAGATAAATTTGATGTTAGTGAGTCAATTCCTGAGATGATGGGTCTCCCTGGTGGGTTATTGCAATTCTTGTGTATTTTTGGTAAGTAATAAAATACCGGTATGATTGGATGAGGGTTATTGAGTAATGAATGTTCCTGAGTGGTGAGTATCCCTCCTTCTAAGCCTTCTCTTAATAGTCTTTGTAGTTCTTTTTGAAATTCTTGTGTTGGATCATGCAGTAAGTTTTGTAAGTGGTCGTGTCACTTAAGAGTCTTGATGCCTCTGTTATGTAGTCGTCTTTGTTTAGAATTACAACACCTCCCCCTTTATCTGCAGGATTTATCACAATATTTCTGTTATTTCTTAATTCCTTTTGAAGCTAGCCTTTCATTGTGTGTCATATTGTATTCATGCCTCTTTATATTCTTGTTTGTGCTATTGCTTTTGCCGTCATTGCACAACTTAAAGATATCTTTCTCTACCATGTCTGTGAAAGTATGGATGTGATGGCTCTTTGCCTGAATGGGGTAAAATTTAGATGGAGGTTTCAAATCCGCATGTGTATATCTATAATTAATGGGGGGTTTGTATTGTGGTGGTGGAATCATATGGAAAACTCTTTTGAGGGTCAAGTTTCTGGTGAAGCGTTGAATATCTAGGTAGGTGCTGAATTTATCAATTTTTTTTGTGGGGGCGAACCTTAGGACTTTGTCAAGTACACTAATGTGGTTATTGTCGAGAGTGGTTGTGCTTAGGTTGAATATCCATATCCCTTTAGTTGTTTCTAATGGCTGTTTGTATGTCTTCTTCTTGTTCTCTCCTAATCTGCAGCCCCTTCTAACTTTCTTTATATTACCTTCCTTGGTGTGTTGACAGGTGTCAGATGGCTTACTGCACCTGTCACTTCTTCTAAAAAAGGAGAATGAATTGCACATTGTGGTTTATGCGCTGCTGGGGTGTTGGTCACTATTATGTCGCCTGTGGTGTCCTTTATGTGGACTGTTTCTGTTGCTACTGTAAAGGTATGGTCTTCCTCTATATGTGTAACCAAATTGGTTAAATTAGGTTCAATGTCTAGCCAACCTTGTTCTAATGACAGACTTGCCAGAGTGAGGAGTTTCATGTATTGAGAATGATATATCACTGCTGCTAGATTCACTATCAGATGTGTCTAAGCTTGACTGCGGTGGTTTAGTCTGGTGTGTATCTCTGTTTTCAGAATTAATTTTTTTCATGTATTCTTGATAGGTGAATTTAAATTTTTTATATATCGGGGTATTGGGTTTACTGTGATTAAAGTGTCTTTTTTTCTGTGGCGTGTTTGTCAATGGTGTCTTTAACAGTGTTTTATGTTCTCTATGTTCATTCTTTTTGTTGGCAACATTATTTCTAATTATTTCTAATCCTGGTTTTCTGTGTCTTAATCCCAAACTTGTCCCTCAAGATTTTGTTTTTCTTGGTTTCTATTATTCTTTTTTTCCCTATTCTGTGTGAGTTCTGTTAGAGTTTTGAACTCCTTGTCATTTTCGTGTGGGGTTAAAGTGTCATTAAGTTGGTTTATTTCTTTATTTAGTTGTTCTAACTGTTGGGTTTGTGTTTCTATAATGAAAAGCATCAGTTGGTGTGAGCAGTCTCCTAAAATCTCGTTCCATTCAGTAGTGAATGAAATGTCCTGCTGGTGATGTGATGGTACTTTCTTTATTTTCAGTCCTTTCGGGATTAAATGTTCCCTTAAATACCATTTTAATGTCTCAATGTCCCACTGTAACTTGTTTTCTTTGCTAATTGGTTTCTCTATTTTTGTGAATGTTGCAAAGAAGGTGTGAATCTCATTGCTAGGTGGGTTCTTCTGGTTAAACTGTGAGAAAAGTGACTCTGCACTTCGTTCCCTTTCACTATTCTCCCTGATTAGATCCATATACGTTAGGTGTGTGACCTTTTGCTGCAGGTGAATGGACAAAAAAAAGGGGGTCATATGAACTATATATTGACACTTGCGCACTAAGGTAACGTGCGGGTGAGCTTCAAATCTCAGAGGTTTGTCCCCCTCTGTAACTATAAATGCAAAGGACAGGGTATCCCAGAATTATCTGGGTTGATTGAGCTCAACCCTTTTGTATTGCCCAATTAAATGTTTATCAGAAAAAATTAAAACAAAACCTATGTCTTGAATGCAAGATTCATTTTACTTTGACATATCATAGTGTGTGATGCAGGATTAAAATTTTACAATAATGATATAATAATAACTAATATGCGTAAATAACAAATGGTAAATAATGAATGGTGGTATCCATAGTGATCCCCCATGTCAGTGCATTTTTTGGGGGGTGCCAGGCTGATTACCCCATTTTGGAGAGGGCTTTCTGCCTGTTCAGGTATACGGGAGATCGCGGGGATGCACGCGAAAAGTTTCCGCACCCAAAACACGCGATGTAGGCGAAAAGTCCACCAGGTGAAAAAGTATCGTGGGTGCGAAACATATTGAATACGGACCTATGTGAGAGCTGAAAAATGTCTAATGAGCTGTGGGGACTGCAACCCACTAAAAAAAGTAACAGATATAAAAGAAAAAGGTAGCACTGATAGACAAATATAGACAATTTATTGCAACACAATGTGCAATAAAACAAATAAAACATATAGAATCTAATGTTGCAATGCAATAATCTGTAACAGTGTAGTTAAAAAGGACAAGCTGCTTGTACTGACAGAATGGTATCAATAATCTCCCCAATGTATCACTTCTGAGGTATATCTTTCTAGATGGTATATGGAAATAGAAAACAAATTCCCGTTAATATGGGATCTCACCTAATAGGAAATGTTTGAAATGTAAAATTCATTATAAAGAATGTTGCTTTGAGAATAAAGTCTATATAACAAGCTGCATGCACAGCACAGTGGAGGTGTAGATGCTGCCGGAGTATAAAAATAATTGAGGGTGCCGTGGAATAATACCTGTCTGGTCCTGTGGCTCACCTCAGCCTTGGTCAGCTTCTTGTTAAACAGTCTCCATTTGAAGCTCCCGGATTAAGTCGGCTGACACCCTGCGTCTGTGTTAGTGTATGAATGGCCAGCAGCCACTGTTGGTTTGTATTCAAATGGGTGTGACGTGAGAAGCTCCCAGGGATATGGATGGTTTCCAGAACAAAAGGAGGAGATCACTTCAGTGTAAGTCTGACCAAAGTAGCAGCATAAAAACAGAAAGCGCATAAGCCTTAATGTATTTCTCTGGGACTTAACTCCCAGTTTCTTCAGAAGGAGGGAATAGATAATCTGTAGTACCAGGACAGGTTTATAATTTATATAGGCCTAGGGGTAACACTCCTTTCATTAATAAGTTCATTAGTAACCACTTGTAGTGGTATCAAGGTCTCACTTAGTTCAATTGATTCAATAGAGAGTAGAAGGCAATACAAATTAGAGAAAAATAATACAAATGCAAAACACATATAGCGTAAAATGTATTGCAAGATACACATAAAAGAATATATATATATATCTATAATATATATATATACATATGAATAAAAAGAATATCTCAATGGCACTGATATTAAATATAACAAAGGTATGTTGTTGTCTATATATGAAACACCAATTGAAATTCAATACAATTGCTTGGGAACTAAAACAAATAGAATCTAATGTTGTAATGCAATAATCTGTAACAATGTAGTTAAAAATGACAAGTTAATTAAGTGCTTTATCATTATAACTGAATTTTCATATTTATTTTTTTAAATTGTGTGCATTGACAAATTTGTTGTGATAAGCACACATATAGTGCAAATGTATAATAAAGTACACATAAAAGAAAATGTACCCACATATAGATAAAAAAATGTATCTCCATGACACTGGTATCAAAAGTAGCAAATGTATGTTTTTATCTGTGTATGAGACACCACTTGAAATAACTTGGGGTCTAAAACAATCAGTATACTTTGTCATTATAACCCAGTTTTCTTCTTCATTGGTTTGGATTGTATATATCTGCAAGTTTACTCTGCCTAAATAAGGTTTCATATGTATATGGGGTTTATCACACTTTTTGTTAGCACAGAAGCGTTTAATATTTTGGTTAGGTTGTTTGTTTCATGCTACCATACTTTGTTATTCCAAACATTAAGAAACCACTAATCTAGGGTCAAGCACAAAATCATTTGCCTAAACCATTAACATAAAGAAATTCACAAATCTCTCTAAGTTATTATACAAATATGGGTTAATAAGTAGAAGAAAGAAACTATATAGCAGAATGCAGATTAAATAAATGTGAATGAAACAAAGATAGGTATGAATAAAACACAGAATACTAAACTGAATATGAGAAAAGCTTAAATATCCAATTCAATATTCTCATTATGACCTTCAGGAAAGAGTGTATGCATTATATGGATCCAATAAGCTTCTCTTGCACATAATTTACTATATCTGTCACCTTTTTTTGTGTGGGTTCAATCTGTTCTATAATAATAGCACTCAGAAGTTCAGAAGCAGCATTATGTGCCTCTGAAAAGTGACGTGACAGACTGTGGTTTTGGAATCTTCTCTTAATATTCCTGCAATGTTCAAGGTACATAATTTTGAATTTCCTGGTTGTGCGACCGATATATTGTTTTTTTACAAGGATATGTAAGTAAATAAACCACATACTTGGTTTCACAGTTTACAAAGGTCTTAATTTGATGTTCTTTCCCTGTCACTTCACAGATAAACATATAAAATTACATGTAGTGCATATGTTGTGGTTACTCCTAAAACATCCCACTGGTTTGGGGGCCCATGGTAATACAGATGGCATTTTCATGGATGTATTGCTAATTTTCCTTTTCAAATGACTAGGGGCTAGCTTAGTTTGAAGATTAATCTGCCTTTTTGAAAATCACAATGGGTTGGTCACTCTATTCTTTTTTCAAATCAGATCTAGTTGTAAAAGATGGAAATTTCTCTTAATGATTTGATTGATTTTGTAGGAAGCACTATTCTGTTTGGACACATAGACAATTGAACCATCTATAATATTATCCTGAGGTTTTTTCCTATTCTTAATCTTTTTAGTAGCGAGGATCTGTCCAGAAGGGTAGTTTCTTTGAGGGCTGTATCAAGTAATTCTTCAGGGTATGATTTTTCTTTAAAATAATTTATTAGAACTAATGCTTGTTGCTTAAGTTTCAATTCATTGGTACAATTGCGTTTTAACCTTTGTCGAAGCTGGAAAATTGGCTGAGACAATATCAGTTTAAAATTGAATTGCGGCGACGCCATCTTGCAACTGGCCGCAAGACGCCATCTTGGAAATGAGATCACAAGATGCCATTTTGCGAATGGCCGCCCAAGCGCCATTTTAGATAAACTCACATTTAAGTACATATGGCGATATTACTATTAGCACCATGCGATTGCATCTTTCATCATTTCTCATATACACAGTAATACGCACAATTGTGCTCTTAACTAGTCGCATATTAGCGAATGCATAAATTCCAATATGAAAACACTGTTTAGTAACTAAATGCGCACGCACCCGCACCAAGTTAACTATCGTCTTTATATCAAACCCTGCATACTCACACATTACATATTCACATATAAGGTTTCATAAGCTTTAAGGTACAAGATTTAAGTTGCTCATTTAGTATAAATGCTATGAAATAAAGATTGTTTGGTAACTAAGGTTTTATACATGCTAAGTAAGCCGTGTTTGGTTTCGTACTGATGCGTACTCTTTCAACAGAATTCTGGTACTATCGGTGTGGAGATCGCATCATGAATTCACAACTTTTGGACCGCAGAGACTTCAAGCAACAAAATGTATAACTGTTAGGATTTTGGATGGGGGCGGGAGGGCAGAGACCCCCAGTTGTTAGAGGCTGGGTGAGTCTATTTGAACCAGCCTGTTAAACTCTCTGTAACAGATGCTTCCTCCCTGGGAACCAATGACATCAGCAACAAACGTCTCTATTGTTTTGTCTATTCCTGGGGGGTATAAATATGTGTGCTCCAACACTGGGTCTTTAGTCTTCGTGCTGAATGCTGATAGACGAGGGGTTTCTTGCTGATGCCTAACATCTGGTCTGGAAGCGCTGCGTATGTATACTGTACTTGGGTCTGTATAATTCCTTTGTGCCGAATTGTGTCTGGATCAATAGCGTGTAACTGACTGTACTTTTACTTGAATAATACTTGTGCTTTGGAACCACAGATTCCAGGTCTTAAGTCTTTATTTACTGTATGACTGCATACGCAAATTAGCGTCATCTTTAGAAGGTATAGGCAGGATATTAGAAGGTATAGGCAGGATATTAGAAGGTATAGGAAGGAGTGTATAGAGGTTCTGATCCAGTATCGTTACCTTTGTAATTGTCCTTTGGGGATGTTATTCAGCCATACCTTTTGATGGTTACTACTGTACTCAAGGTAGTTATTACAATCTACATCTTTTCGATAAGTGGATATTACAATTTTATTATCCGAGATTTCGAGTGTTATATCCAGGAAACTTATAAAATCGGGATGTACTGTCCTTTTGAAAGTGAGGTTAAAAGTGTTGGTGTTCAAGTGATCAACAAACCTATTGACAGATTGATAATCCCCTCTCCAAACAAAAAATAAATCATTTATATATCTGGTGTAGAGGGCCATGTTCGCCACAAAGTCACCATCCCAAATTTTACATTGTTCAAAGGAGCCCATAAAAATATTCGTATAACTGGGTGTGAACTGGTTCCTATCGCCATCCCAAATGTCTGTTAATAAAAAGTGTTGTCAAATAAAAAATAATTGTATGCATTTAATAGATGTCAAGATAAAAATTTTCTTGTGGCTCTGAGATTACGGGTTCATCCATAAGGCTCTTTTCAACTGCTTTAAGATCAAGATTGTGTGGATTATTAGTATACAATGAAGATACATCACATGTAAGGAATAGAAAATCAGATTCCCATTGGACTTCAGAAATTAATTTAAGGAAATGGGTAGTATCTTGCAAATGGGATCTCAGAGCCTAAGCACATGTCTGAAGAAACTGATCTACATAATGTGAAAGATTAGTAGTTAAAGAACCTAAACCAGAAATAATAGGATGCCCAGGTGGATTGTGCAGTAATTTGTTGATCTTCGGAAGGTGATAGTAAGTGGTTGTAATTGGGTGAGTGCAAAAAAGAAAATTAAATTCATCCCTGGATATGACACCCTGCTCCTTATACTTCAGCAGAATTTGATGTAGTTGTTTTTGGAATACTGAAGGGGGATCTCTTTCTAGTATTGTATAGAACCTCCTATCTGTTAACTGCCTAAGGGCCTTAATGACATAATCTATTGTGTTTTATACAACAACCCCCCCCCCCCTTATCTGCTGGTTTCACGATGATTGTGCCATCCTTCTGAAATTCTTTTAATGCTTTATTCTCTGCTTTAGTAAGGTTTTGTACATATTTGAAAACTGTACATACATTTTTAAAGTCACTCATGGTCTTTTCATAAAAAGTCTCTGTTGGGGGACTTTTATATCTAAGGGGATAGAATTGAGATTTTGTTTACATATCAATTTTTAAGGGTATTGGTAACATCAAAAATCGGTATCTGTAGATCAGGGGTATAATTACCCTCTTCCAACAAATCTAAAAGTTCTAAGTTCTAAGGGGTCTATCATCATCTTCATCTAAAACTACTCCCCACTCTGAGATATCTTGGTCTGTGATAATTGGAAGACCTTCAGTTTTTTGTATTTTTTATATTTTTTAAGGCAAAATACCTTTTCCTACACAAATTCCTAGTATATATATTTAATTCCATAAATAAATTAAATTAAAGAGATTAGGCTCTGAAGAAGGGGCAAATTTTAATCCCCTCAGCAGTAATTTCTTTTGGGCTTCCGTTAATGTTTTTGATGACAAATTGAATACACACTTGATTTGTCCGTCTATTGTTCTACATGATTTTGATATCTGTTTTTGTGTTCTCTTTTTCTTTTTTGATGATACTACTCTCCCCCCTTCCTGTTCTGCATTGTGTTTCCTGAGTGGATGTTCTGGCTATTAATTGTGTCATTAATTAATAATTGTGATCCCTCTCCCTACTGGGTTGAAAAGGTTATTGGTTCTTTATATTCTTTCTTTTTAATAGAAGGGGCTCTATGGTATTTTCACTTCCTGTATGATCTTTAGAACAAAATTTTGGTGGTCTCGTGGCTAACCAAAATATTAAACACTTCTGTGCTAACAAAAAGTGTGATAAACTCCATATACATATGAAACCTTATTTAGGCAGAATAAACTTGCAGATATATACAATCCAAACCAAAAAATGTGTTGATGCACACAATTTAAACAAATAAATATGAAAATTCAGTTATAATGATAAAGCACTTAATTAACTTATCCTTTTTAACTACATTGTTACAGATTATTGCATTGCAACATTTGATTCTATTTGTTTTAGATCCCAAGCAATTGTATTGAATTTCAGTTGGTGTTTCATATATAGACAACAACATACATTTGTTATATTGAATATCAGTGCCAATGAGATACTCTTTTTATTCATATGTGTGTGTGTATATATATATATATATATATATATATATATATATAATATAGCAAGAAACAAAACCCCAGCACTCTAGTGTATAGCATGTGCCTGGGTGCCCTTCCAAACGAGGTAATCGTATAGTATAGAGGTAATGCTGGATGGCACTCCAGGTCTTGTAGTCGATGTAAAAAACTGCTACCACACGCAGTCAGTCCAACACTTCAGAGCGTTGGACCGACCGTGTGGTAGCAGTTTTTTACATCAACTACAAGACCCGGAGTGCCATCCAGCATTACCTATATATATATATATATATATATATATATATACGACAGGCTTAATCCACGGCACTCAATCATCTGGGGTGCCCTTGGTATGTGACCACACCATCTACATAAAAAAT